>VDFB02105785.1:577732995-577832466 GCA_007258455.2 Sequoia sempervirens
CTCAAAAGGCATCGATTCAGTTTTTGTTTGATATTTCTTGATTTACCTTCAATAAGCAATGCAACTTCTTTCCTGTCATCAACTCCCTTAGGCTGAATTGGGGTTAGTTTCCTTGTATCTAGATTCCTTAGAAATTTCTTAGCTATCAAGAATTGTTCTTAAATGCCAAACAGTTTAAAATTCAAAAGTAATTTTTTTCCAATAAGAATAAGAGAGTATTGTGATGAGGAATCAAATCATTGAATATTTGACCATTAAACCCTTTGATGTTTAAGTAGAGCAACCATAATTGCACTCTATGCCATAATGGATTGTAGTTTCCCTAATTGGCTAAAGACTAAGGTATCTTCATGTAGAAGACACCTCTTGAAAACACACCCAAGAGAAGCATCTCTAATATATATGCATCAGAGTTTCTTCTTGGATGATGTGTGGTATCAAAAATGTTAGGAAAAATTATCATTAGAAGGTCTAGAACAAAAGATTGTTGTAACTATCAAAGACATTTCTACCGTACCCACAACCCCTCTATAAAGCTCTATCAATTACCATTGTTGGACCCAAAGGATGCTCTGTCACTTCTCTGCTTCTAGGCTTTTGGACAAATGTAATTCCAAGAGATACAAATACAAATCTAATAAAGGAGGTATGGATTTTTTTGAATAATTATTGTTTTGTGAGTCTAATATACAATTATTTATTTATTTACTTATTAGATTACCTTGTCCAAGAAGTTCTACTTATCATTTTACTTTACATTTTATTAATTGCAAGTGCAAGCAGAATTTGATGCTCTACCACTTACTTGCTTTGATGATGATTGTAAGATCTTTGCATGGAGAACCCCATGAGGTTAGGAAGAGAGCTAAGAACAAGGTTTCTAAAGGAAAACATATATGAGAATATCATAGAAAAGGGTTAGTTAGATTGTTGCAGACCACTATTGAGTACAATTTTTTTTTAGCATGCAACATTTCGGTTATAAATAAATAGCTAGGTAGATTTTTAGTCCAATGTTTTTCAGTGGGTTAATTTTTTTGTCATTTTTTAATTTGGGATGATTTTTATTTGAATAAATATTAAATTTCAATGTGTAATAAATTTAATTAAATAAATACATCCATTATTTCATAATTATTTGTGATATATTTAGAAAGTAAAATTATAATTATTTCAAATATTTTAAAAATTAATGTAAATTTATCCATTTCTTATGTGTAACCTTTTAAAATCTCATTTATTGTCAGTTGTTGTTTCTATTTTTGTTTCTTGTTTGTCATAACATAGCTCCTTAAACAATATAGCTGGAGTGTTTCTCAGAGTTAAGGTTATTTCCAAAGGATAGAAAAATATGCGTTGATGGACCATTGGACATTTGGTTTATGTTCAAAAGCTACAAAGGCATAATGTTTTTTCCATCTTATCAGAACTTGCTTGAAGTAAAACCCTACTAAATTGAACTAGCAATCTAAGGTAATTTCCTTTCTTTTTATATATTGAATATATTTTTAACATGTTTTTCAGCACTGACCTGACATTGTTGCTACAAACATGGGAAGTACAACAATCCCATATGGAAATGCTTTGGAGTTACACTTTTCTTAGCTTGATACAATGCAAGATTTGGTCTTATATTCGGCACACAAAGACAATGTAGTCTACAACAAGAGTTTGATCATAACATGGAGAGCATGTAGTTTGCTAGGTGAAGGGGAGTCGCTTAATGATAGCAGATTAAGTACCCAAATTCTCTCCATTATCACCGATGAGTTATCCAAAAGCTCATACACATGCATTTTGGCCCAAAATATTTTTTTCAGATACAAACCATTATTTTTAATGTACACCTTTGATGTTGAATTGTAGAACAGAATTGAATTTCAAACATGATTTTATGCATATTATAAGGTTTACATCACTACTCTAAGAGAATTCAATAGCCTATTATAAGGTTTGGATAATCTAGTCACTTGTTCAATGGGTACACTCAACAACCTATGTAAACTATTCAGAATATTAAGATATTTTGGATGCTCTAAATGTCCTGCCCCTAATAAGTAAAAATTTACAACAATATTGTTTTCAATTCTCAACTTATTCATTGTGTATCATTAACCACCCTTGTTCTTTGCATCACAAATACAAGCACTCTTTTCGCTTAACACATTTCTTCAATATGATAAGAATATAACCTATTTAACTAGTAGTCATAATTAATGCACAATGTTCTAACTAGATTTCCTGTGTGATTTATACTTGTAGACCCTATGGAGGATCACTAGCATAATATGAATTTCCCCAAGACAGAGGCTCTTTTGTCACTCTTACTTTGATAGATACTTTCTTCCCCCATTTTTGAAATCCCCGAGAAAGATAAATTTTTTGATGGTATTCAATTGAAGTACAAAGAAGGTAACAGAGAAAATCATATGCAAAAAATCCAAAGGGAAATTGAAAGAAAATAAGACAACCTCAATTCAACTCCCTCAATTTCTTGAGTTGTCCTACTTCCTTTGAAAATATATGAAGTTTTCAAATCATATGCAAAAAATTTGTGATGGTTTACATCACGACTCTAAGAAAATTTTAGTATGCAATGGCTTGAAAGAACTTCCACAAGAAATAAGACAACTCAAGAATTTGGGAGTTTGATATGAGAGAGTATTCTCAATTGACAAGGTTACGTAAAATAGTTTGTGAACCAAGTTCCATGAAGCTCGTTGTACATGATGAGAAGATTAGGAAGAAGTGGTTGCTAGCCAAGAACATTTCTATTCCAGATCTTAGAGTTGAAATTGTGTAAACACACTTTAGTTTGGATTGACTTCTTTTCTTATCTCATCCTAAAACAAAAGATCCAAGCTCATCTTGACATTTTCAGCACATTTTCATATTCGCTCATACAAATCAATAGAAGGTCCTCTATATTTTCAGCCTATGAATGTGATTAATTAGTTTGAAAAGTTCAATGCAGTACACATTCTTTGTAGGATTGTATGTTCTTGATTATTAGATTACATCAAATGCACATTAGTTTTAACCATACTCAGTTGATGCAGCCCTTCCCTAATCCTGCTAGATAAATGTCACAAATCAATTCTCTGACCACTTAATGCAGACTTGTTCTCTTAACCTACAAAATAATTGCCAAGGGAACAACACTCTACCCTACAAAAAACAACTCTATACAAAGCCCCTTATTTGTTGCATTTCATGTATAAAGTCACAAACAAATATCAAGAATTACAGGAGCTAGCTATGAAAAAACATAGTATATTCACCAAAAGTAAACATATTAATATCCTATTTGTTAGGAACAAGACAACTCAGAAAATTGGGTTACACAGTACACAATTTATGAGTTATCAACAATACAAATGTGTAAAAACCCAGCCATGAGAGCAATTTTTTTTTTTTTGAATATCATTCAATTTCACATAAAATCATCATAGTATCCACAATCATTAGCAACAAGTCTAAATATGATTACACAATTAGGATGTCTAGAAACCAATTACCCAAGGAATAATTTTGATTTAGATTACTTGGCATGAGTAGATGTTGATGTGCATTAATGTCTTGGATTTTTCTTCCTCGTTGGGTGCAACACACCCAACCATGTGAACCACAGCCTAGTCCACCCCAACCAAGTGAACCCAACAAGCTATTCCAGGACATACCTAAAATGTTGAGTGAGGGCATGAAAGGTGACTATCAAGGTTGAGCTCAGCTATGAAGAGGCTTCAAACCATCCCATACTACACCGTGGGTCCAATCTCATCACAACAAATTCATTTCAAAGGTGAGGGAAAGATATGTAGGTAAATAAGGGGGAGACTCGCCACTATCCCATCTAAAGCATCCCATAGAAAGGAATTATGGTGCATTGTACACTATATCGGGGGTCCCATTCGATCCTTGGTCTTCTGCACTAGGTTGGGTGGTAGTTGGGTCAAGGTCAACTAGGTAGAGGATTCAGTGCATCCCATACTACACCGTGGGTCCATCCTCCGTCCCAAGGCTCGTAGAGAATTCCCAAGTAGTGAACCTACCAAACCCAGTGGATTCTGATCTCAGTCGCCCATAGGCCACCGACGAAGAGTTTGTCCACCCAGGAAGGAGTAGCTTCTAACAATTACCACCTAGTGACCTTGGTGACAATGTCAGCTATCTTCACACAATCCTAGGTAGCACTAACATCGATCACTTATGTGCCCTTAGTGACTGCCAGTGAACCCCCTCGATACAATGGTTACCCCAGATTACCGTTACCCGCACAGATGGGTCCCTACCTGTGTAACCTTTCCTGTATCATTTATATCTAGGGTAGCCCATAACAAACTTCACCTCCATGAACCAGGTGAGTGTCAGCTAGCTCCTAGCAATAGCCCATGCATTGGTCATTGGCACAGTCCAATGACTACCTATCCCTGCTCAAAATCCCAGAGGTTCACACTTGTGTCTTCTTTGGCTTGGTTCTACGAGTGAACTGACAACTCCCTTTGCATCTCTATGTTACTTTGATAGGAACTAATGAATGGATTTAGGTGACTAGTTTAAATTGTAGAGTCTAGACACATATGGGCCATTATTTGCTACCTTTAGTCCCCTCTTTGGTCATGATAAATTATGGGCCTCCAAGGTTGTATTTATTAGTTATAAGTCTAATTTCTTGAACCAAATTCGTAACTTTATCCTACCTTCATAATTTTAATGATTGTCTTTTGGGGCAGCAACATTTTAAACAAGTGTTAAATGTCACTAGGTTACTTTTAATGATAGTGGTGAATTTATACTTGTATCTTGAGCAAAGACTCAAGGATTATTTGGATTTTTCTCCCTCCCTTCTATTTTAGCAGCTATAATGATTTTGGCCTAACATATATGATGAACATCCCTACTCCTGGGCCCATGAGTAGATCAAGTAAAAGTGGACAGTAGGATATTTCTTCCAGTTGAGGACCAAGGGAAAGCATTTTGCTGTTGTGGTTTACTTCAACAGGGTTAGCTGCATTTGAATGTTAAGATAGTCAATAAATACAATGTGTCTTGTTGTTTGACAAGGTAATATGGCATTGAACAGTATTGTTTTAGGTACTCCAATGCTCCCTAGTTATGCAAATAGACCCAGTACTTGAAATCATAGTATGGTGTTTTCCTTTAATAATTGATTGCTTATCTAAGATGTGCTAAATGGTGGAGAGTAAGGTACATATATTTTATATGCATTGGTGTTGATAGGAATGAGCAAGTTCCCTAAATTTAATATTACTATTATTTATCATTTTCATTTTTTTTCTACCTTTTTACGGGAGAAGCATTTTCAATGCCTAACTAAGGTTGTAATTTAAATTTATAAATTCTAGAATCACCATACCCATCCCAATCTTATTTTAGGTGTTGTTAATAATTATGGTGAGTAAGAGCACAACAATTCCTATTAATGAAGAATTCAGATTCAAATTTCTGTACCCTAACTAAACCCACAATTTCTAACCTCTTACACACTTCAGCCTTTATGAGATTCATAAGAATACCTTCTGCAAATAACAGACAATTAGAAGCCTAGAGAAAACCTAGTTAAGGCGTTGTAGCTGAAGTGGGCTCAAGGGAATGGTTCTTCCTGGCTCATATGCCCCTCTAGATCCTCTTGGCTCCTTCCAGCGCTCAATCTCGCCACTCCATAGTATTCTCTTGCCACGCCCTCATACACTCGTTGCTTTCACGCACTTCTTTTTTTTCATGCCCTGCAGGCAAGGGGTCGTAGTGTTTTTATAGCAGCTCTACCTTGAATTATTTTTACACACACATTGACCTCTGGAGCCTTCCACGACATGGCTGCCATGCTGTTTTAATGGCACCGCTTCCTTCCTCAAGCTTGCGCCCCCTTTCGTCATAAATGAGTGTTATCGGCAGACTATGGTGTGGAAAACTAAATTTTCCCTTCTTCCCAAAAAAAAATCACGACTCCTTCCACTCACGGCTAATCCTTTTATTTTAATTTTTTTTTCCTCTTCTTTTCATTTTGTTTATTTTTATCCTTGGCTCATGGCTTGGCTTTAATCTTTTATTTGCTATTATTTCTCTCTTATTTTGAATTTACATTTTCTTTAAATTCTCTTATGTCATAGGTATTATTTTATTTTTATTTTTGAATGGTAAGATTTGGATTTAGATTGGCAGGCATCATTTATTATTATATTCTTTTAATTTTTCTTATGGCTCAATTCAAAGGTGGTCACAATGGAGTAAGGAGGTTAATTATCTTATCGGCAAGGCTAATAACTTATATCAAGCCTGACTATCAGTGGCAATTAAACTCTAAATTTGAGGTGAAATAACTGGAATGACTCAACTTCCAATTAGTCAAATTAGGTTACTAAGTTTGAGGTTTCTTCCCGAAATAGGTTGTCAAATCCTTTTGTTGCCCCCTGAACACCTCTGCAAAACTTATCCACATTCTCACAAAATTGTTAGTACTTGGTTAGCCCAATAAACATATAGATATATACATGGCAAAATCAAAATAACACCATTACACTCATAAATAACAATTATTTAGTAATTGTTCCAAATGACCATTTAAAGCGTTTAAATCTATTATATTAATATTTAAGTTCTTAAGGTCATGTAAAATAAGGGTGCAATTCATATTTTCAAGTTCAAAATTTCGTCTTCGTCCAAATTACATCAGGATGATAGACAATTAACACAAAATAAAGTTTAATGTCTATGGAGAATGTGACAAAATGTTCTGCTCAACAGAAACGTAATTTCTCTGAATAAACATCACATACAAAATGTGACAAAATGTCTGCTTAGCAGAGACGTAATTTCTCTAAATAAACATCACATACAGCCCAGAGCAGAAAGAAACTAAAACGGGTCCAGGAACTGCCAAAAAAAAAATTATACATGATCACTGTCTGCTTCAGCAAACTAAGCCAAACTTTTAAAGTTTTTCATTTCTTCAAATCGCTGCACTATCTTCAGAGCCATGAAGGCCAACAAAAATTATATATGTCTGCTTTTTTCCCATTCCTATCTGTACTTCTCTTTGATAGAAGACATCGCCCCCCCCAAAAAAATTGGCTGCCTATCATTTGTAACCGCCCGAAACCAAAAAAATAACCCCCATTTTTTTGCATGTAGTCAAGAATCTGTATATAAACAACTCCTATTTGTCATTTATACATGGGTGGAACTATACTAGAAAGGAAGGAAAGGAAGGAAAGCAGGGTGCTGGTTTTTTTCTTAATTGATTTAAAATTGGAACAATATCAAGTTTGATACTGGAAATAATCAAAACCTTTACTAATTTAATGAATGCTGACAACAATGCCTTTCTGTATTCAGGATTCCTACTAGTGTGTTTCTTGTTGGTGTTCTGGCTCTTGGGATGTCTTTCAATTGGCTTTCCTTTTGATCTATATTTTTAGCATAAATACAAGACATTATTTTTGATACTCCCAAGATGAACAATCTTTAGGGAAACAAGAGTTTATATAGGGAAACAAGAGTTTATATAAGAAACAAGGGTTTATATCTAGTCTATGGGGATTGGAGAATTCTTTCTCTTATACTAATTGTCTATCTTCAGTCCATCTACATTTTTAAGGTTCTTTTGGTTTAATATATATTATTTTGTCTCTATATAAAAAAAATGCTGATGAATGAAAACATAAATATAAATTAATACTTTTAAAATTTTATATATAATTTTAAATATATATTTTAATTTTAAAAAATAAATTATTTCATTTTTTATACAATGGTTAATAATACTTTATGATATTTTTAGAATAGTAATTTCTATATTAAACTTAGATTAGAAATTAAATCAATTCATAATATTTTAACATAGATTATTTATTATTATTTTTCTAATTAAATTATAGACAAAAATTTTCATAAATTTACAACATAAATATATATATATATATATATCTTTTTAAAAGAATATCAACAGAATGGTCATATTTTTTAAGATTTTTTTTAAAAGACGTTAAAAGCGTGCTAGAGCGCAACGAGGATAAAAGATTGCGGGAAAAGAAGATTATAGCCAACGTGGAGTGGGGAAAAAGACAGACGTATGGAAATTAAATACGCGCGAGCAGGGAAAGAAACAGAAGGGCCTTCAAACAGGAGATTATTTTTAAAAAGAATTCAATTTCTGTTACTAAAACGGAATGTAGGTGAATAAGGAGGAGGAAATAGCGCAGCATGATACAGCGATTCGGCAAATCCACTGGGACTCCACTCCGTTCAAAAAGGTTCAAACTCTTTTTCTAGAAGATCAGAGGCTTCATGGAATACATGTCGTCTGGGGTTTAAACAAACTTGAATTGCTGTTCTGAATGGGAAACAGTCTGCTAGGTGAATCGCACCTACAGACGAAGTAAATTGATAAATAAAATCAGTCTTCGATTTCGATTGCTGTTCTTGCCGGTCAACGATTCAAGATGAAAACAAAAGTTAAACAGTTCTTGCAATACGTGTGGGACCGGAATACAATGAATGATCTTGCAACATCTTATTGTAATTTATCAGCCTTCGATTAAATATTTCAAGTACTTTAAATCAGAAATCCTCCTGAACAGGACCATCGTGAGGACAGAAATTGGGATTCAATTTATGATTCTGCATCCTTAATTATAATTAAGATCCCACATGAAGGTCACAGATTGAATATAAAATCAACATTTGGGATTCAATTTAGATTTTGCATCCTTGATTCCGCACATGGAACTTGAGCCGCAAGCAAACCTACCAAATTTGAACACAGACAATTTCACGCCAAATTACAACCGGCACGTTTTATGACCGCTTCGATTTCTTATATAAAGAAGAGATGTAGAATCAATTTAAGTTTGCAACGACAAGAAATAAATTGGCAGCAAGCTTTAAATTGGAACGAAATTAGCCGTTTGTAAGAGTTTCAACAACTGGCTTCGGATTTTATTTACAGTTCTGAAATGGTGAATGATTCCACGTACTCTCATGATGATAATGTTCCTGCAAAGATTCCGTTTTATGTGGGGTTGGAGAAACGTGTTTGGGAGTTGAAGAGGCTTTTGTTCCGAAACGAGGTGTCGGTCGTTGGCGTTCATTGTATGGGAGGTGGTGGGAAGACTACTCTCGCATTGGCTCTATGCAATGATCTTCAAATTAAAGGTGATAACCCCTGTAAATTCTGTTCAATGTTTTAATCGTTTATTTAAAAAAGCCATTCTATCTTAAATTTTTGGGCTATCTTAAGTTTCTTTTATACCATATTACTTGCATGTAGAATCTGTATTATATCATAGGAGGTGCTATGCTACTCTGGTTCAGGTTTAAGGACATCTTTTCATGCATGTTAAGCTATTCAGTCTAAAATACACTTGTTTTTTCATGGATTCCAGATTATTTTGACAACAATGTTATTTTTATCACCGTTTCAAAGTCCCCAAACCTAAAAGGAATATTAGAGACTATGTGGGAGAAAATAGCTAAGAGGAGAAGACCAGAGTTTCAGACTGCGGAAGATGTGCACATAGATCTCCAGCAATTGCTTTCGAGGCAATCCAAGCCAACTCTAGTTATTTTAGATGATGTTTGGTCTAGTGAAATTTTGGAAGAATTACTATTTGAAGGTCCGGCATACAAGACTCTTATAACCACCAGAGACAAGTCTACCATCCCCAGAATTCCCTCTTCACAACTCTATCAATTACCATTGTTGGGCACAGAGGATGCTCTGTCGCTTTTCTGCTTCTGGGCTTTTGGACAGACATCAATTCCAAGCGATGTAGATATGAATCTAATAAAGGAGGTATGGATTTATCTGAAATAATTCTTGTTTTGGGAGCCATATATATATAAAATTATATTTTGTTGTCCTACAAGGTCCGATTATAATTTTTTTTTTTGCATTTTATGAATTGCAGGTACAAGCAGAATGCGATGGTCTACCACTTGCTCTAAAGGTGATTGGAAGTTCTATGCATGGGGAACTCCACGAGGTTTGGAAGAGGGCAAAGAAGATTTCTGGAGGAGAATACATATCAGATTATCACAGAAATGGGCTATTTAGATCGCTGCAGACCAGTATTGACTCCTTAGATGATGTAGCCAAGGAATGTTTCTTAGACTTGGGGTTATTTCCAGGGTTCAGGAAAATCTGTGTTAATGCACTATTGGACATTTGGCTTTATGTCCGGAAGCTACGAAGGCATGATGCTTTTGACATCTTATCAGAACTTGCAAGCAAAAATTTGTTAAATTTAACTGGCAATCGAAGGTAATTGTCTTTTCTTTTATATATTAGATTTCTTGTAATCATGTTTTCCAACACTAACCTGAAATGCTTGCACTTAACAGAGGGAGTTCATCAATCTCATATGGAAATGCTTCGGAGCTGTACTTTTCTCAGCATAATGTGCTGAGAAATTTGGCGTTATATTTGGGACACCAAGACAATATAGTTCACAGTAAGAGGTTGGTCATAACAAGGAAGGACTGTAGTTTGTTGGCGAAACGGGAGTTGCTTAATGATAGAGCATTTGATACTCAAATTCTCTCCATTCTCACCGGTGAGTTTACTGAAAAACTCTTACACATGCATTCTGGTCAAAAGCATTTCTTTTAAAGAATAACCTATTATTTTTAATGTTCATCTTTGATATCAAATTGTAGAATAGAATTGAATTTCAAACATAATTTTCTCCATAGAATAAGGTTTACATCATTATTTTAAATTACTAATTAGGCTGGCATGTGCATGAAATCTGTTTCTAATAGACACTAAAAAGTTTGTAGTATGTCATTGCTATTCTAATCGCTTTTTCAGTGGATAAACTCGACAGCCTATTAAACTATTCATTTTTTTTTTGGATGCCTTAAATGTTCTCCTCCTTAAATAAGCAGCAATATGCAACACTACTGTTTCCAATTCTCATTTTTTTCTGTGTGACACTAAATCTCTTCTTGTCTCCATCGCAAATACAAGCACTCTTTTCCCTTACATATCTTCATTCCCCGATTCACCTTCAATATGATGAGACTTTAACATATGTAATTAGTAGTCGTAATTAATGCCCGATCTAATTGGATTTCCTTTTTTACATGCAGGCCCTATGGAGGAAAATTGCTGGTCTGATATGACTTTCCCCGAAACAGAGGCTTTGTTGATACTCTCTACTTCGACAGATTACTTTCTTCCCCCATTTATGAAATCCATGAAAAAACTAAAATTTCTGATGGTATCCAATTGCGGTGCAAAGAAGGCAACAGTGAAAGGTCTAGATGTCTTATCTTCACTCACTCAACTCAAGAGCGTTCGCTTGGAGAGATTGATTTCACCCCTTGTTGAAAAACAGAGCATTGAAGCACTGCAAAAGCTATCTTTGAGCTTATGTGAAGGATTTGGAAATATATCCACATTCACCGAGCTCCAAGATTTTAACCTAGACCACAGCAGTGATTTGGAGGAGTTACCCCCTGGTGTCTGCAATATGCGCTCCATTCTGTCGTGGTCTACTACCAACTGCCACCTGCTTCAAAATTTACCTCATGATTTTGGAAATATGAGCTATCTAAGAATGTTAAGGTTATCGGCATTACCAGGCCTGAAAGAGCTTCCTGCATCAATTGGAAAACTTGGACAGTTAGAATATCTAGACATTTCAGTATGCGAGGGTTTGAAAGAACTTCCAAAGGAAATAGGACAACTCAAGAAGTTGAGGGAAATTGATATGAGAGAGTGTTCTCGTTTGACAAAGTTACCAACAACTGTTTGTGAACTAAGTTCCCTGAAGCTTGTCACCTGTGATGAGAAGATTAGTAATCAGTGGTTGCGGGCCAAGAACATTTCGATTCCGGAGCTTAGAGTTGAAATCGTGGAAGCATATTTCAGTTTGGATTGGCTCGATGATTAAATTTTTTTCCACCAGTGCAATGACCTTTCATATTCTGTTCTTTTCCGAAGTCTAATCCACTTTTGGATAATGTAATTGCATATTGTATTAGCTGATTATGATGTTGTTGGAACTATATTCGAATTACAGAGATAATAAAAGAGTTTTCCCTTCTTTAAAGTGGACGTAGTCATTTTATGATGAACCATTATAAATTCATGTTTTGTGTTTATGTGTTCTTGAATCATCTTGGTTTTTTTTTTTACAATTTTTTTCTTTTATCTGCAATTAGTTTATCAACAATTGGTATTAGAGTTTGGTGTAATTGCTGTTCGGGAATTTGATAATTTTCGGGAATGGAGGAAGCAAATAAATGGAAGATAGAGAAGTTCGCGGGGCAAAACTTTGGATTGTTGAAAGTGCAGATGGAGGAGTGTTTGCTGATTAGAGGCAATCTTTTGCTTGCATTGGAAGGAAAAGCGAAAAAGCCAACAGTGATGTTAGATGAAGACTAGGAAAGATTAGATAAGAAAGCAAGAGCGACAATTATCTTATCATTTTCTACCAACGTTCTTTTCAATGTCACAGCAGAGAAGACTTCGAAAGATTTGTGGGATAAATTGACAGATGTGTACGAGATGGCTTTGGCTTCCAACAAGGTGTATCTCACGAAAAAATTATATAATCTGAAAATGAAGGAAGGTGGAATTGTATCAAACCACTTGAACAAATTCAACACGCTAATCACCCAATTGATTTTGGTGGGTATAAATTTAGATAATGAAATTAAAGCTATTTTGCTATTGTGCTCTCTTTTGAATAGTTGGGAAGGTGTTGTGATGGCAATCAACACCTTTGTATCTGGGAGAGCTAAACTTAAGTTTGATGACATTGTTGCTACTCTTCTCAGCGAAGTAAACACCACGTATGAAAAAGAAGACAGTGTTCTAGTTTTGTCAATGGTTGAAACTACGACAGATTTGTGGGTCTTGGATTCTAGTGTATCTTTTCATGCAACCTCATGTCGAGATGCTTTCCAAAACTACCAAGAAGATAAATTTAGTAAAGTGTATCTTGGTGACAATAAGGCATGTACAATTATTGGAAAAGGTGACATAATGTTAAAACTAAAAAATGGAAACAAGTGGTTGTTGTGCGATGTAAGACATGTTTCAGAGCTAAGAAGAAATCTGATTTCTGTGGGACAACTAGATGTTCAAGGGTGTAGAGTCACCTTTGATTCAAACAAATGGAATGTGACCAAAGGAGCATTAGTGTTTGCAAGAGGCTGCAAATTGGGCACATTATATGTGCTAGACAATCTAGCTAAAGTTGGAGACACGATGACACTTGCAGACAACGAAGTGGAACTATGACATAAAAGGCTTGGGCATATGAGCAAGAAGGGGCTTGAGATCTTGCTCAAAAGGGATCATCTTTCGGGTTTAAAATCTGTGAATTTGGACCTATGTGAGCATTGTTTATATGGAAAACAAAGGTGGATTAGCTTCTCGAAGATTGAACATGACAAAAAGACAAGGCCTTTGGAGCTTGTGCACTCCAATGTGTTTGGTCCCATAGAGTTAACCTCGTATGGAGGAGCTAATTATTTTGTTACATTTATTGATGATTGCACATGAAAGGTATGGATTTACATGCTCAATAGGAAATCAAAAGTTTTTACCAAATTCAAGATTTTTAAAGCTGTTGTTGAAAATCACATGGGGAACAAGATTAAATGTTTGAAAACAGATAATGGAGGTGAGTTTTTTTTCTTCGGAGTTTGATGGCTTTTGTGTAGATAATGGTATTCAATGCATTAAAGTTGTGTCATTCACACCTCAAGAAAATGGCGTAGCTGAGAGGTTGAATTGCACAATTATTGAGAGAGCCCAGAGCATGCTCTCTAATACAGGTTTAAGCAAAGTTTTGGGCGGAGGCAGCTAACACAACAATATATTTGATTAATCATAGCCCCTCTTCTAGACTGGACTTTGATTCTTTGGAGGAAAGATGGATTGGAAGGAAAATTTTGTATTTAAATATATGAGGGTGTTTGGTTATGAAGCATTCGTTCATGTTCTAAAAGAGAAATGAACAAAGCTAGACTTCAAATATGAGTGGTGCATATTTTTCAGGTATGGTGAAGATCAATATGGTTTCAGATTATGGAATCCGATGATGAATAAGTTGGTTCGCAGTCGGGATGTGGTGTTTAATGAAAAAGTGTTTCTAGGTTTGCACAAACATACTGGCTCAGTGAATGAATTTGTGCCTGTTAATATTATTGGGAATGACAGAGATATGGTTTCAATTCAACCTCAACAACACACTAGTAACAATCAAATTGGAGAATGTTCACAGTCATCTTTTCATTCACACCTTGGTGCCCCTATTGCAGCTAATAAGCAACATGTTCTTCACAAGCTGCCAACGTGGGAAATAACCTCATTTAATTACCTACCCCTGAAGATCATGTGCGTGAGGTGTGTCCATTTCAATTTGACTTTGAATCTCCAAGACAATAATTGCAAACTAAGTCTCACATAGTCATGAAAGCCCCTGCTCCCTCATACCCACGACCTGCTCTTTTTGAGGCGCCAATAGAAGATATGTTCACTGAACTTGCTCACGCAAGAAGTAATTCTGAAAAGACATGTTTTCCTTATGATCATCCATCATCATCATGTGAGGGAAATATAAAGCCTCTAGTTGAAAACTCAAACTCTATGTGACCCATTTTGCACCATAGTTTGCATTCAAACAATTCTTCGTAGCCTTCCTTGGAGTGTTCTTTCCCTTTATGTGAATATGTGTCTATTTGAATGTCCGCGCAGTAGGAAATGGTAGTGTAAAGAATAAATTCTATGCCAATTACCCATGCTCGCGCCCCTTATGATCATCCATCATCATCATGTGAGGGAAATATAAAGCCTCTGGTTGAAAACTCAAACTCCATGTGACCCATTTTGCATCATAGTTTGCATTCAAACAATTCTTCGTAGCCTTCCTTGGAGTGTTCTTTCCCTTTATGTGAACATGTGTCTATTTGAATGTCCGTGCAGGAGGAAATGGTAGTGTCAAGAATAAATTCTATGCCAATTACCCATGCCCGCGCCCCTGTTTCAGCCATGATGCAACCAATTTTTGTCTTCTCATACCTGTGCTCACTTTAACGCCCCTTCATCTCCTAATTATGATGCATTTTGTAGGACAGGTACTCGGTCAAAAAATTGTATGCAACAAACAATTTTAAACTCCTCTGCTATGCAATCTTCTTCCTCACCATTTCGTGCGTTGTGTTCATCGCTGCCTATTGATGTGCCATCGCAACCTTTATTATACTCTTCAAATTATAAATTTGCGCCAAATCCATCCCTTCCCTTGAATAAGTAGTCAAGCCAACAAATGAATGATCACATACAAAGTTCATTTCCCCCTATCTCTGCCTAGAATGAAGCTATGGATTATAGTATTTTTACTCAAAATAAGGCATTGCAAAGAAATAATGTTGAAGACAATTTGCAGGAATAGGGTGATTTGCAGGAAGTGGTTCCTCAAGTGTGGAGGTCTACTCGGGAGCGCTAACCTCCAAAAAAGTTTCACAATTATTAGTTACTGATTTCTGATCAGTTAGAGCCTACAACATTTAAAGAGGCTTGGAATGATGCTCATCGTGAGAAATGGTTGGATGTTATGTGAGAAGAAATGGATTTATTGATGGCAAATCATACTTGGGACTTGATGAAACTTCCATCCAATCAGAGAGCTTTGAAAATCCGATGGGTATACAGATTGAAAAAGGAAGGAGGTAGGAAAATATATCGAGCATGATTGGTTGTCAAAGGGTATGATCAGCAAAAAGGTATTTTTAATGAGATCTTCTCACCAATTGTCAAGATGACTACAATCAGAGCGGTTTTGGGTTTGGGAGTGGTAAATGACCTTGAGTTAGAGCAACTTGATGTAAAGATAACATTTTTATATGGTGACATAAATGAGGAGTTATATATGCATCACCCAAAAGGTTTTGAGAAAAAAGGTAAAGAGGATTTGTATTGCAAATTGAAGAGGAGTTTTGTACGGGCTCAAGCAAGCCCCATGGAAATGGTACCTTAAGTTTGACTTGTTTAGGGTTGGGCAACACTTCACACACTATGGATTTGATCTGTGTGTGTATAATAAGTTTTTGGATAATTTTGAGTGCTTTATTGTTGCTCTATGTTGATAACATGCTTGTTACCAGTTCTAGTATGAGAGTTGTTCGTGATTTGAAACAACATTTAGCTCAAAAGTTTGCAATAAAAGACTTAGGGGCAGCAAAGAGGATACTTGGCATGACAATAATTTGTGATAGACATAAGAAGGAAATCAAGTTATCACAAGAAAAATATATTGACAAAGTGTTGGATAGATTTAATATGAAGAGTGCTAAGCCCGTGAGCACTCTCCTTGCTGATCACTTTCGTTTGTCATCTAAAATGTGCCCCAAAACACCTCAAGATAAGGAAAACATGAAAGGTATTCCCTATTCTTTAGCAGTTGGGAATCTCATGTATGCGATGGTGTGCACTCATCTGGACATTGCTCATGCAGTGGGAGTAGTGAGAAGATTTATGAGCAATTCAGGCAAGACTCATTGGGAAGCAGTGAAGTGGAAACTAAAGTATTTAAAAGGCACTTCAAACTATGTTTTGTGTTTTGGAGGTACAAATGCTCAAATGTGTGGCTATGTTGACTTCGATATGACCGAAGACTTGGACAAACGAAGGTCTACAATAGGATGTGTTCACATTTTTAGGGGCAATGATTAGTTGGGTTTCATGGTTGCAACAAGTGGTTGCAATCTCCACTACTGAGGCTGAATATATTGCACTCACTGATTTGGTTGTAACGATTGTTGGGAGAGTTGGCTTTCAAACAACATATTTTCACTCTTTTTTGTGATAACAACAATGCTATTCACTTGGCCAAGAACTCAACCTTTCATAATTAGACTAAACACATTGAGTTGCGCTATCATTTTATCCAGAATGTTCTTGAAGAAGGCAAGCTAAAAGTGCGGAAAATTGACACAAAGGTCAATCCAACAGATGCATTGACATATATTGTACCAAGGGAGAAGTTTGAGTTTTGTAGGACTTCTCTCGACATTGTCAAGATGTGACAATAGGTGTTAGAAGATTAATCTTTACTTGGTAAAGGTTATTCTTTAATTGTAATTATTTATTAATGTGTAGGAATATTCCAAAGGAATCCCTACAAGTCTTTTGTCTTTTTTTGTCATCTCACACATGTGTGAGGATGGCTTATTTTAATTCCTTTATTAAGGAATATTTGTAACCACCTCCTTAAGAGGTGACACTTTGCACACACATAGATGAATGGTGGCATTCATTGAGTTGGGAGTTACATTCTAAATCCTTCTCACCTCTACTTATTGAGGTGCCTCTTCTCTCATTCTTCAAGACTCAAGCAAGCAAGCCTAAGGCTGCAACTCTCTCTCTCTCTCTCTCTCTCTCTCTCTCTCTCTCTCTCTTTGTATTATTCTTTAGCCATTTTGCCTCCATTCATAATATTGGGGCTTTTTCTTGTTTTTTCCCCTTATCAAATTCTTGTGTCTCTCTTGCTTTGGTGGTGCTTGGTTTTACTACTTCAATCTATTTGGTAATATATTTCCTTCAAAAAATTGCTCATTTATTAGTTCTTTCCATTGTTCTTTTCTATTTCCTTTCAATAGGGGAAAGTGGGGGAATATCTTTGAGTTTGTAGTAGACATTGGACTTCAAGTGGGAGATTGTTGGGTGTTGAAGCCCAACAATCATCTCACTCTTTTCCCTCCAATTGCAATGACCTTTCATATTCTCTTCTTTTTCAAAGTCTTATCACTTTTGGATAATGTAATTGCATATTGTATTAGCTAATTATGATGCTACTGGAACTATATTTGAACTACAGAGATAATAAAAGAGTTTTCCTATGCTTTAAAGTGGACATAGCCATTTTATGGTGAACCACTATAAATTCATGTTTTGTGTTTATGTGTTCTTGAATCATCTAGGTTTATTTTTCTGCAATCTTTTTCTTTTATCTGCAATTAGTTTATCAACAAAAATAACTATCTTTATGTTTTAAAGTTTTTCGGTGGTTGTTATTTAAAGATATTATATATATCTTTGTTGTCTTGAAGACAGTTTAATTTGTAATAGCAGTAGTTGTGAAGATTGTAATTATTTTTTTGAGCAATAAGAATATCATATTTTGTCCTGTGGATGTTTCCTTGACATCTTGTCAAGGTTTTACAACATAAATTTGTGTCTTGTTGTCAATTATTTTTTATTCTATTTTATCTTTTCTATTATTTTTTCACAACTAATTGGTCATGCAATTTTATTTTATTTTGTGGGTTCATGTTTCCACAACAAGTGATATTAGAGAAAATTATTTTGTAGCAATCGTAAAGATTTGGTGTTTGTTTTGTAACATCAAATGACAAAGGTTTCAAATGCAAGGTTTGAGGTGGAGAAGTTCGATAGGAAGAATAACTTTGAGATGTAAAAGCTCAAGATGCATGATTTGTTAAGGCAACAAGGATTGCAAAAGGAATTGGTAGGCAAGTCAAAGAAAACTACAAATATGATGGAGAAGATCAATGGGAAGAATAAGTTTGAGATGTGGAAGCTCAAGATGCATTATTTATTAGTGTAGCAACGATTGCGAAAGGCATTGGTAGGCAAGTCAAAGAAACCTACAAATATGATGGTCCAAGTGGATTGGGAAGATCTAGATACAATAGCTTTTAAAACAATTATATTGTGTTTAACATATGATGTTCTTTTTCATTATTGTTGGAGAGGAAACAACAACAAGCTTATGAAACGTAATGGGGAGTCTTTACATGATAAAATTCTTGACAAATTGAATCTACTTTAAGAGGCAGTTATATAGTTTGCAAATGAAAGAAGGTATAAAAATTGTTGATCATTTAAATGTTTTCAATACTCTTATATGTCAATTAACTAGTATGGGTGTAAAAATCAAAGATGAAAATAAGGAAATTACATTATTGTGTTCATGGCTTGAATCCTGCAATCACTTAGCCACTTCCATTAGCTTAAGCATAACTGACACCCTTGAATTTAATTTTAATATGGGATTTTTGTTGTTCGAAGAGGTGCAAAGAAAATCTAATATAGAAAACTTTGCACTAAAAGCAATGGTGGCTAGGGGTTGATCCACAAAAAGGGAAGAGATTTGAAAGGTGCATGTATATCTAAGTTAAAAGGCATAAAGGCTAAGGGAAAACTTCAGTCTTGCAACAAATCATAACATCTAAAGAAATATTGTTGGAAGAGGAAAGAAGAAAAGGATGACTCCAAAAAGGAAGCAAATTTGATTGAGACAAGTTTAGGCATGATCAATGAAGTACTATATGTTTGTAATATCTTATAATATCACAAGGAATGGTTATTAGATTATGGTGCTTCCAATCACGTGTTCACATAGGAGTTGGTTTTCTTCTTCCCAAGATATTGATGGTGTTGTTGTTCTTGTGGGAAACAATGTTCTTGTAAGAGTGTTAGGATTGGCAATATTAAGATTAAAATTTTTGATGATATTGTAAGGGTATTGATAGAGGTAAGGCATGTACCAAAACTCAAAAATAATTTAATTTCCTCGAGTTTTGGATTATATAAGACAAATTTACATGTCAAGGTAGAAAAATGAAGGCATACAAATGAATTTTGGTGGTCATGTCACACATGATGAAAAGAATAATAATTAGTGGTTGTAGGCCAATAATATTTCTATTCCAAAGCTTAGAGTTGAAATTGTGGAAGCAGATTTCAGTTTGGATTGGCTTAACAATTGACTTATTTTCCATCTCTTGTTGTGTAGAAAAAAACGAGATTCATGGATCTTAACATTCTTTTAAAATTTTCAATACATTTTTTATATTTACTAGCAAAAAATCATTCTAATATTCCCTATATTTTCAGCCTCTAATTATGATCAATTTTTTGGCAAGTTTAGTGCAATAGACATTCCTAACTAATTTGTATATGCATAATGAATATTTTCTCTATCCCAACACAATTCTTTTTTTTTTTAATAAAGCCAAGATGTGGGTGTGTGTAAATGTGTGGGAGTTGTTCGTACTACAATTAACTTTGAATCAATGGTTTAGACTCACTCATTTTCTCTCAATGTAGGTTAGTTTAATCCAAATTCACATAAGTTTTCAATCTTCAAGGCTATGTTGTAAATTGTGCATACAATTTTGTACAATTTAGAATTAAAAATTATTTTCTTGTATTCACTTGTTAAAAGAGCTTGAGTTTGTGTAAAGGGTAGCATTGGCTACATGCCTCAAAATTATAAAACTTTTGAAGGAAAATTATTGACTTTTTGGAGAAATCAACCATAAATTTTGTGTAGAAATACCCACTTAAATAATTAAGTGGACATATGATCCTTCTCCTCCTATATTTCAAGAAACCACTTCTCAATTCTAGGGTCTATACAACAAGTGCTTCTATTGAATGCCATATAAATTAATGAAATATGTTGTTATATTTATAATATAATCAATGAGTATAGTGTGGACATTTATTGTCAAAGTGGTAATAAATCTAAATTTGTAAGATTTTCTTAACACTAAGTATTATATTTAATCAAACACGATCATATTGAAAGAGGAAAATTAAGATAAACTTAGAGATCAACAAATACTTTCACAATCTCAATAGGGATGATAGTTAGATTCTAAGTTATTCTTGAAAACTTGAATACCCTTAAACATTAATCAAATAGAACAATACTCTCTCATTTTAAAATTGATATTTAAGTTTGGATACAATATAATGCAACTATAAGTAGCCACATCAAAAGCCCCACCAGGCTAGTTGCCAATATAATTTCAAACTAGAACTATCATAAAACCAATACAATCAAGAGATACACATCATGTTCATAACAAAAAGAGTTAGATAACTACCACCCATATCAAAAAATTTCATCAACCATTTGTTGCAAGACCTCATTTTTATGCTCTTGTACCTTATTATTAACTCGGATCTTGTTGCTTTAAAAGATTCCACACTAGGAATAGTCCCTAGTGGACAAGAAATTTTCCCAACCAATGTTATCAAAATTGTGGTAGGTAATGTAACGTCGAGTCACCCTTGATAATTTCACACTATGTTTTGCTCCCCTTTAAGATATTGGACCTAATTGAGTACTTAATTTCCTAAATTATGTATTCCACAACTCATTTTAAACATTTATCAAAAATTTACAAGCATAAAACAAATTCTCTCATTTAATACTTTTCCCTTGACTCCTTAAGTTTCAAAAAATAAGCCTAGGATAGTAGCACCTAGGGTGCCTATGTCCCCCTATTTTGGCTCCAAATTCAAATATGTTGGAATCAACATTTTATTATTTGAAATTCAAATATCTAAAGTCAACTATCAATATTTATTTTTTAGGAAATTAGAATAATAACATATAAATACCTAGTTATTGCAACATTTCAAATCCATCTAGCATTAAGAGGCAATTTTAGAGATCAAGAGCATTATCAAGCAAATCAAGAGAGGCCATTAGAGGATTTATTGCAGAAATTCAAGATCCAAACATCATGTCAAAATGTATGTGAGTGTGTTCATGTTTATGTTTTCATATTGTTTTTGATGACTAATCCTTGTAGGTCTCCAAGCAATTCAAGCAAGCAATATCTAAGCCTTCAGGAGATGTGAATAACTTTAGTCCTTTAAGGAAGCCATTGAAGGGTGGTGAGTTGTAACACTTTGTGGATTCATCATTCCTTTCTATTATTTATCCTTTTATCATTGACATTGCCATTATGGAAGTGGAAACACTAACACAGGGTTTGACTAGGGCAAGCCCCTAAATGGCATAACCTTTCTTCTCTCTTTAAATGCGCATGTTTCAATTTTGGAGAAGATTGAAGGAATTTTGAAGATCAATTATTCATTGTTGCAATTGAAATCCTACACTTTGACAACTCATGGAAACTCAGTTACAAAATTATTTGACTATGATCCAAAAGTGTGACAAGCGGGAAAAAAAAGCTCTAATCTGACACTAGAGGGCTGTGAAAATATATTTGAATCAACCCTACAAAGATAGTGGTGCCTGGGGTGCCTATGTCCTCCATTTTTAGCTCAAATTTGTATCATACTTGTGCACGGTTTCTTGCTCAACCTTTTCCCATAGTTTGTTTTTATCTATGATTTATAAGATCTTTTGTATTTGCATCAAAATAATAATTTACACCATTCGATCAATTGAATCATTGCATTTCATGCTTAGGTCACTTTCAAATTGGGTTAAGGGAAAGTTGATTCACCTTCCAGGCTATAAGTTAATTATATACCTTTTCCAAACAATCAAACCCCTATCACATCCCATTCCATACATATTTTCCAATGAAATTAGGGAAAGGTTTCCAAGCCCTAATGTGAAATCTCTAAGGTTTCCCTTTCCCTATGTTTTAGGTAATTCCCAAGTCTTTGATCTTTGCATTTCTTCTAAGTTTAAACTAGTGTAGCTTGCAATATTGGTTCTAGAAATTAATGTATTCTTTTTGGAATCTGCCATCAACTTTCCTCAGGTCCTGAGGCCAAAAAATAGCATCCTTGAGGTTTGACTTGAAGACATAGGTGGATCCTTCTTCAAGTATCTTCATAAACCTATGTGTTGGCATCTTCAAAGTCATTGTTACTTGTTCAATAATGTTAAGGTTAGTGAGTCTAAGAGAAAACTTAGTAAGAGATATTTTTCCTTGGTATAAGTCCTTAGTTCTCCTTTTCCAAATAAACCATAAAATTTTAGTAAAAAGAGAAATCCATAAGGAATTAAGATCAACCTTTAGATCCCTAACATAGCCACACAAAATATCATTCCAAGTATCATTTTTCTATAGAACATTACCCATAAAGATAGGCCAAACAACACATGAAAATTTGCAATTAAAAATTATATGTTCAAAATCCTCAATACATTTGCAAATAGTACAAGGTGTATTTTGGGGAGACCAACAACAAGATATTTCAACAATAGAAGCCATCTAAAAAAACATTCCTTTGGAATCAATTTTATTAAACAAGCAGGAATTCAAGGTATCAAAGGTCAATCTTTTCTCCTAGACTCAGATTTCAAAATTGATTTAACATGCATTAACACATCTCAAAAGTTAGTCAAAATG
This sequence comes from Sequoia sempervirens, assembly GCA_007258455.2. Lineage (NCBI taxonomy): Eukaryota > Viridiplantae > Streptophyta > Pinopsida > Cupressales > Cupressaceae > Sequoia > Sequoia sempervirens. Next base: position 577,756,126 of record VDFB02105785.1, read on the forward strand.
TTGTAAAGGATAAGTTAGAAGGGGAGCATCATCCTTCCATCTTAGATTGTCATAATATTTAGGGTTAAATTTTTTCCTAATTGAAAATTGTATCATCCTTAATATTTTTTTTACAACAAAATAGGAAAATTAAAGTCCCTTCTCATTTGCAACCAAGTTTTTAGCTCATTATTTTTAAAAATGTCTTGAAACCTTAAAATTCCCATACATTCCCATTTTTTTAGAGCAACCTTGCAATAAATTAAGGGGCTTATTTTTATGTTAAATATTCCACCAAATTGATCCAAAATTAAATACATAATTATTGCCATTACTAGTCGAATCACATCCATCAATAAGGCCCCTTTTTAACTCCTATTCCTTCCAAATGCTAGCAAAAACAACAAATCTTGAAGGATTAACACTAAATTTTCCAAATAGAATATCATGTGGATGCAAATTCTTCCATTTCCTTGTGGTCTTGGTTGTTAGTGTGAAAGAGGTATTATCAAGCTAGTTATATTTTAGCCTACTTAGTAAAGTCCTATTCACACTACACTTAAGCTCACTTAGAGGTTATCTAGACTTTTGTCTCACCTCATGTAGACTCGCCAAGTGTCTCAACACTTTTCCATAGAGTCCTACACTTGTTTCATACTTAGATGGGTAGTGAAAGTTTGAATCCTACCTTCTCACCTCTTTTTTCTTTCCTTTATAAGCAAGGCTCAATTGTACATTTTACATCACATTACATGCTTATGATATTTTCTCATTTTGCATATTCTCATTTGTGGATTGTTTTGAGTTTGCAAGTAGATCTTGGCTGCTCCAACATGGTATCCAAGAAAGCCTACAAATCCAATCACTCTCTCTCTTAGATTTGTGAGGGTCATGGGCATCAAGTTTCAAACATTACATTTTGGAACAAAATTGATGTCATGGTTGTGCTTGAGAGAGTTGAGAGATGAATTTTTATATATAACACTTGGGTATTCAAAGAAAAAACATTAAGTTTATTGGGCCCAATCATGGAGGGTTGTATGTGAAAATTCATACAATTTGTACAATCAAATTGTTTGATGTATCGTCTTGCATCAACCTACTAGTTTGCATCAGTCTTTCATCAATGTACCATTTGTAGGCATCAAAGAATATTCTATTAGTTTTGGAAATATTTCGTTCGCTAATGTCAACATGACATCATCATTTTTCATCCCCAAGTTTTCCCCTTCACCTTGTCCTATTTTTATTTTTGGCTCAAATATAGGCGCCTCATTCTAGGGCATACAAACGTATTTTTAAGTAATTTTTTTCATTTTGTCTATCATTTTGTCCTCTATCGAATGGTATGATTTTTTTTGCAGTATGATATATGAATTTTTTAAAATTTAAAATTCTCAGAGGACACCCTGCACAGTTCCCATTTTTGGAACTTCAGAGGGCTGATTTGGGCCTATACGAAATCATTTTTGAGTTATATTTAACTTGCATGATCTTTTGAGCTCTATGTAGTGGTGATGTTGATCTTTCATGATTGTGTTTCAAATTTTTTAATTTTGAGTATGTCTCATTTTAGGTTTTGTACATGAAATCCACTATATGGAATTTATAATGCACTAAAATAAAGTGTCATGTCATTGTATTATTTAAGGGGGTTCTCATTCTTTAAATAATGGGGGTTTTATTTTTTATATTTTTGTAATTTTTTTGAGGTTTGAATGAAATAATTGATAGATGTCTTCATTGTCCACCTCATAACATAAACTTGCAAGAACTAAAACAATAAATAAGTCCGTAAATGCACTTATATAAATTTCCTTAGGGAGGGAATTTGGTACTTACATTAAATTATAAAGTGTAATGGGAGGTTGTGTAGTTCCTTGATTTGTCATGATCACAATAGTGGATCCTCATGATTCCCTCCTCATACATGTGTACCTTGATGCAAACCCGTTTTCAATTTCTTATACATCTTTTTGGATTTGATGTTGGGTCTACATTCTTGGGAAGACTTTTGTTCCTAATTTCAATTGGTCTACCAACACCACTTCCTTGTCAACATTATGGGAGGAATTATCATAGTACTCTAGAAGCACAATACTATTTGCATCTTCATCTTCATAAATTTTCATTAGGTCTTTGTTTCATATGTGTATTCATGGTTGATTAGTGTTCTATATGTTCACTCTATTGGAATCAAGGAACATTGAGAGGGGGGTGAATCAGTGTTCTGCAAAATTAACTTTATAAACCTGATCTTTAAACCAATTATAGCATTAAACCAAAAGAAAGATGCACACACATAAAGTAATCAACCATGACACCATAACACAAGGATTTTTACATGGAAACCCTGTTAGGGGAAAAACCATGGTGGAGATTAATCCACAAGTTGAGTATACTCAATATAAGTGTTTACAAAAGGGGAATGCACATGAATTCAGGTACATTTCCTAGAGCTCACTGCTCAAATACAAAAGGTTCACTTCCCAAAAGAAGACTCATAGTCTTAGACAATTTTGAACTGATAAAATAGCATCTGCTAATGCCTGATTATAGTTCTAGTTAATCACATTTACAACATTCTTCTCACTCTGTCTAATTTTTCTCTTCTGCTCTTGAAACTTTGTCTGCCTTAATTCAAATCACCAATCTTTGCTCTACACAAGTGAAACTGTGCACAATCGATCAATCAACTTTCTAACTTTTACATCACACACCATCGCATCATAAAATGATATGAATAATCGCTTATATATATCCGCAACTAGAGATTAGATCAAATACATGTCGGCTTTAACAAAATAATAAAATATGCACCAATTGTCAGCCCAATTCATAAACAATTATCAACACGCACCAAACAAAGTTAGCCACAACATAGTGAGGACCCAAAACAATCCTTGAACATGAAAATACCTTAAACAATTTTGCTATGAACATCTACAACATGCTACATTCATCAAGTTGGCCTTTTTGCACTCTTAAATAGGAAAATCAAACAACTGGATCTTCTAACTTGCACACCAATCAATACGAGGCTCGATGATTCAAAGATAGGATAGATCAAACATCGAAAAAACTTTCTCTGAGATCCACAACACAAAATGATAACATGAATTCACATATGAATCAATATACACAATTTTGTTGGATACTCTATTTTAACTTTGACAGTTAATCACAAAACTTCAATCTAACTTCCAGTACGAGCAAATACTGAAGTGCGGATATGATAACTAATTAGGGTTGCCATAAATGACAACACCAGATGACTTGTGCAGTGTCTCTTTCCAACAATCTCCCCCTTTGGCAATGATGGAAACACTTAGTGAAAAATGACTAAGTGTCAGAATCAGTGCCAATAGGAATACACTACCAACCTTCAAAACTTCAAAACATAACTCCTCCTAAGATGAATAAGGCATTTTTTCACTATCCCACACTCCCCATTTGACATCAATGGAAAAGATGGGAATCCACATGTACCAAAAATCATACAAAATTTTTATGAACAAAATGCATATGTACAAACTTTCTTTTGAAACTTACATGAACTTGAATATATCTGCAAAATTGTTCTTCAACTGGCTTAAACTAGTGTCCCAACCCTTTTATATCTTTAAATTTTATTAGGGCCTCCCCATTGCTAATTAAATTTTAAAAACCAATCTGGAGACTCATTTTCCTAGCTCAATATTGTAGATTTAGAATTTGATTTTTTGATCTAGAGGGTTGATAGAAAATACTTAGTCTATTCACCATGTTATTCACATGCTTGACTTTTAAGACAATAAAAAGAGAAAGTTCATCAAAAAATTGAGCATTAAGAAAAAAATTATTATTTGAGAGGTTGATACCTTGCACTTTGGGGCCAAGCATCTTAAATATCAACACATAATATAGGGCTTTTGAACCAATAACAAATAGGGCAGAAGCTAAGGAGAATCCCTACTTAATAGATCTTTCTAACAAGAAGGGTTTAGAATGAGTCCCATTAACTTCTACTCATGTAGTAGCATCCTGAAAAATAATTTTCACCATTTTATAGAAGTTTTTAGGAAATTGAAAGGCTTCCATAATTGCATTAAAAAGGAATTCAACTCTATCATGGGATTTCTTAAAGTCAAGTAACAATATACCAATTTTTTGACTGCTTGTTTTTTCCTAGTCCAAAGCTTCACAACTTGTGATGAGATTCTCAAGAATGTATTTACCTCTAATAAACACAATTTAAGTTTCATTAATTATCAATAGGATAATTTTAGTCAATCTGAATGCTAAAATCTTGGTCACGATCTCATATAAAACATTCAAAAGGGTAATAGGTCTCCAATTCCTTATGCTTATTTTATCACCTTCTTTGGGAAGGAGTTTGTGTTGGAAGCTTGAGTTGTTTGTGAGTTGTTTGGGTGTTGTCATTAATGTCAAGGTGAAGCCACAATAGTGGTTTACAATTTGATGGAGGAAGGAAAATTGAGAAAAAATGACCCCATGGAAAAAAAAGTGATTTTGGGGGTTCGTACGAACCTAGAAGTTTGACTGAACTTGGGTTTGAGCGAACCCATTAAACTTTTTTCCACCAAAAACAAAATAAAATGCATATGAAAGGGGTTTGAGTGAACCCCCTTGAAGAGGTTCACTCGAACCAGGCAAACCCTGGTTCAAATGAACCCCTAGGGGTTCATACAAAACTCCCTAAATCCTCATCCCCTCCCTGAGGCACATAAAAAACCTAAATTTTAACACTTTAGAGCTCGAGTTGAGGATGAAAATGGAGGAATCCTTACAAACCCAACTAGAATCAGGTAGTCCTCAGAACGAGCTATCCAATGAATATAATTTTAATATGTTTTGGTTTTATTATGTATTTGATTTTTTAGTTTTATTAAACATAGGTTTTTCATCAAAAATGAAGGTCTTTGTTCTGCACATGTGGAAAAATAGTAGATTATAAAAAAAATTGAAAAATATGAGTGCACTAGATATTGAAGTCCTTGATCCAACAAAAAAAAATTGAATTTTGATATATACAAAAAAAGTTATGCGTTATACGATCGCACTGTCTGAATTGTAATTGGTTTGACTTCGAAACTTGATTAAAGAAAAAATATTCAATAAAAAATTGTCTAACCAAGTGCAAGCACTAGATATTGGAGTTATGAATCTAAATTTGAAAGAACTAGAATTTTATCCTTCATGGAAAAAAGTTGTGTTATACAGTGTGCACCACTTTTTAAAAATGTTGTTTTATGAAAAAACTAGTTTTCGTGGGAGATGGAAAAATAAGTGCAATCTAATTCAATTTTTTTTAAAAAAAATACTTTTAGAATCTATAGAAAAAATGTGACGAGACTCTAGTTTGCATCATCTTCAAATCCTTCATGGTTTAGCTGCTATAGGTGCCCGAATGTGAAGATTTAGTTAAAAATAATAATTTCAGTGTTCAGTTTGGCCAAAAATTGTAAACCACTATTGTGGGATCACCCATCAACCCCTTGTATGAAGAGAGTGTTGGAATGCTACTGGTGTTGATGATGTCAACTAGGCCTGGCATTAGAGTTGTTAGAAGCCTAGAGTTGTCGGTATTGGTGTCAACATAATGTTGGTGTTGCCATTGGTGTCTTACTTCAGTATAGTTGCAAAAGTTGTGTTTGGAGATATAGGTGGATGTGCTATAGTTGATGAGAGATGTTGTAGATACTACAAATGTGTTGTAAAGATGTTAGTAGTGTTGTTGATGTAGTTGGTTCACTTGGTTTCTAAATGCTTTTGAGAAAATTTGAATAAAGGAAAGTTTAGTGTGGCAAAGTGGTGTTCTATGTTATGTTTCAATTTTTTTCATGGTTGAAGTTATGCCTGTGTGGTTTGGATATGTTGATTAGAGGTGTTCAAATGTTCTATATTCAGAGTTATGGTGAAAGTTGTGTTTGAAAATAAGTTTCTCTAGTGAAATAGGGTGTCTAGGAGAAATGAGATTGCTCCACATTTCTCAAGTGTGTAAAAGAAGATGAGTCCACTATTTGGCCAAAAAGTGGAAGTGTTTTTCTTGATTTTCAGAAATTGTCACATTTGACCTTAAAATTTGAAGCACGTAGAAATGGAATCTTAAAAAAAGTCACTAATCATAAAATGTAGTATTCAGAGTCTAGTTTCCAAATATGTAATTTATTTTAATACCCAAATGTTACAAATTGATTTTCAATTGGAATATTTAAAAACCATTGTTTAAAGTCACTTTTTTTCCCCCATACAATGCATGTGTACGTCATCCATATTTTGACCTAAATAATCATATTTTATGAATCCTTTTGGGAAAAGATTTGGAACACACTAAAGAATACTTGCAATATTTGTTTGTATTTTTTTTAATATTTTGTTTTTCTATTTTTTATTGGCCTTATTTACTATTTTGAAAAATCATGATGTATGTCATGCATAAGATGACCTAAGCTTATCATTTTTATTTTATTTTTTTAAATTGAAAAGAATTTTCTAAAGATTGTTGATGTATAATTCATTTTTCAAAAAATTATTTTAATAAAAAGTTATTAAAATACTAAAAAGCCCTGATTTTTTAAATTTATGGACTAGTTTCATAAAAAATTATTTAAAAATAGAAAAAATAATCCAATTGTAAAAAAAATAGATATTTGGAATCTACATAGTCTCATCTATAATGGGTTTTAATTTTGTTAAAAAAATCTGCAAAAAGGCCTTCAGACATATGTCCAAAGTCACTATATTCTTGTGACATTGACATGACCTTCAAGTTGTAGGTCAAACTAGGTTCAAAGCTTAGGTTTGGGTCCCCAAGCCTTTTTTCCGACCTAAAACCCATAGCAAAAACTGGGTCAACAATTTAAATTTTTAAAAATGAGATCCTATTTGGCTTTTTTTAATTTTAAGCCTTTTTGAAATGAGATCCCATTTTAGAATGGGATCTTGTTTTTGGCTTAGGGACCCAAAGTGAAACAAGATTCCATTTTATTTTTTCCTGATTTTGGGATATTTTCTAAGTCTGAAACTTCAACTAGAAGTGGACTCATATTTGTGATTTTACCCTCTCTGTAGTGAAGGTTCTTGTCTTGCAGATTATGGAACACGCTTATATATTATGTATCTACCTTCCCTTGAAGTTTCAAGTGTTGTGGTGTTCCTCAAGGTTGTTTCACGAGTTGGATGTTTGTGCCAGTGTGTCTGGTTGCATAGAATAAAGATGTTATTAAGTTTCAGGTGGTTGCAATAGTAGTAGCGAATATTATGATGATGTGGAATATTTTGAGATGTTTTAGATTATTTTTGAATGGTCTGCAAGATGTTTTTGGATCTAGAGAAGTGTGTTTGTGGTTGCTTTTTAATGTTAGTACATGTTTATCCTACCTGACATGCTAGTGCTAATTGTGGTGGATGATTGTTGAGTGAACCCACAAAAGTGGTTTACAATTGGAGTGAGGAAGGAAATGTTGAAAAAAATGACCACATGCCCAAAAAAAATTGTTTTTTGGGCTCGAGTTAACTAATAGGTTTGAACGAACCAAAAGAGGGTTTGTTAGAACCTAGGTTCAAGGGAACCCATTCAATGCAAGTTGCCACCATCCCACCAAAAAACACAATGAAAACCCCTTTTTGAAAGGGGGTTCAAGCGAACCAGGGGGGTTCAAATGAACCCTGGTTCACTTGAACCCCTGGGGCTTCATTCAAACCCCCCCTAGTTCAAGGGAACCCCCCTTTTCCCACCTTTTGCTCTTTGGCACCAAAAAATTAGAATTTTTTCCCTTCGAAGCTTGAGTTGAGGATGAAAATGGAGGAGAATTCACTAACCCAATTGGAATTAGGTAGTCCTCGGAACAAGCTAGCCAATGACTATAATTTTAATATGTTTTGGTTTTATTATGTTTTTTTTTAGTTTTATTAAACATAGGTTTTTCACCAAAAATCAAGCTCTCTTTTCTACATATGTGGAAAAATAGTAGATTATCAAAATAAAATTTTGAAAAATATGAGTGCACCAGCTATTGAAGTCCTTGATCCAACAAAAAAAAAAAGAATTTTGATACATACAAACAAAGTTATGCATTATATGGTCCGCCTATGTCTAAATTGTAATTGGTTTGACTTCAAAACTTGATTAAAGAAAAAATATTCAATAAAATAAGATCCAACCAATTGGAAGAACTAGATATTAGAGTTACAAATCTAAATTCAAAAGAATTATAATTTTATCCTTCATGGAAAAAAAGTTATGCATTATACAGTGAGCGTCACTCCTTAAAAATGTTGTTTTCTAAAAAAACTAGTGTTCGAAGGAGATGGAAAAAAAGTGCAATTTGATTCCAAATTTTTTGAAATAAATATATTTAGAATCTATATAAAAAATGTTACAAATCACTAGTTTGCATCATCTTCAAATTCCTCACGGTTTAGCCGCTATAGGTGCCTGAAAGTGAAGATTTAGTTAGAAAAAATTATTTTAGTGTCTAGTTTGGCCAAAAATTGCAAACCAGTATTGTGGGATCACCCTATTGTTTGTGGAAGTGTTGAGAATTGTTTCATTGTAGATTTTGGTCTTGGTTAAGTTGTGGCATGGTTTTCCTTCACTTCTTTACATCTTGGAAGTTTTGGTGCCAACCTATTTTGTAATTGCAAGTTTGAGGTGTATAGTCGAACTATGGGTATATTTTCAAGGTTGAAAATGGTACAAATACAAGGTGAGTTGTGTGGATTAAGAAGAGAAGGCATGTGATGTGAAAGATGAGAAAGTGATCAAGTGTGGTAATTTGAGTGTGAGATTTAATGCCTATGACTCCAAATGCAATGATAAAATGGTGTCTACATTTTAGTTTGTTGAATGAGTTGTTTGTGCTTTAGTGGAACTATATCTTCATCATAAGAGAGATGCATTATTAGCAGTTGAAATTGGTAGTGATCCACCCCTTCTTCTATCTTCTTTCTTCTGGATAGTGATTCCTTTAGCTGTGATCCCTTCTTCCTTTTGGGTAGTGAGCCTTCTGATAGTGAGCCCATTGTATAATAGTGTCGCTATTACTTTATATTGTGAGAAAATCCTCACCGTGGTTTTCCCTTCTTGGGTTTTCCATGTAAATCTAGTGTTCCTATGTGTTTGATTTTTTTGCATTAATATTTATCATGTTTACATTCTATTAATTCATAATAAGGGATTAATAGTTGATAAGGGTTTGAAAATGTATTGAGGGATTGAATGTTGATAGTGTACAATTGATTCACTCCCTATTAGTTACCCTGTGCATCTACCAATTGGTATCAAAGCAAGGTTCCTTGGAAGAAACTTAACCACTTGAGGTAGATCTAGATGGTGCATAGGAAGGAGGCTCACTTGTTTGATGGGATGAATTATGCATTTTGGAAAACCAATATGGAAGGTTTCATTGTTTCCCTATGGTTTGGAGTTTGGAAGTCAATTGAAGATGGATATACCATGCCCACTAATGGTTCAAAAATTGATGATGAGATCAATGAATTTGAGAATGGGAAAGAAAGGAATGATCTTTTGAGTGGTCTTGTTGATTCAGAACTTGTGAAGGTTATGAGCTACAAATCTGCTAAAGAAATATGGAAGAAGTTGGAAAGTGTCTATGAAGGAGATGATAAGGTCAAGCAAGTAAAGATGCAAAATTTTAAGACTGAGTTTGAAACCCTGAGGATGTCAAAAGATGAAGATATTACAAGATACATGCATAAAGTTGATGAAGTTTTCAATTACATCAATGGACTTGATGAAAAAATGCAAGAAGATGATGTGGTAATGAAGGTATTAAGAACTCTTCCTAAATCTTATAGTCATAAATTTTTCATTATTAAGGAAGTTCAAAATTTAGATAATTATTCTAGAGATCAATTGTTTGGTGCTTTAACTACTTTTGAATTGAGAGAGTTTGGTCAAAACGATTCAAGAAAAGAGACTACTTTTAAGGCTAGAAAAACAAAGAAGGATGATGGATCAGATCCAGATGATCTTGATGAGATAGAAGCAAATTTTGTCAGGAGATTGAAAAAGGGGACTATAAAATACAAAGGTAATTTTTCTTTCAAATTTTTTAACTGTGGAAAGATAGGTCATTATGCTTCAAGATGTCCAACCAAAGTTTCAAATGACAAATATAAGGATAATAAAGGTAAATCTATCAAGAGAAGTTATTATGTTAAATAAGATGCTAGCATATCTAATGATGAGTCTGACTACCCGCATGATGAAAATGGTGAATTCTTGTTCATGGATTTGAATGTTGGAAATAATTCTATTGACTCTAAAAGATATATGAAGAAAATTGTCCTAGAAATAGGTCACAACATCAAAGGGACTATAGTGATTACTTTTCATGCTAGATCTAGGAGAAAAATCACTAGATAATTGACAACAAATGCTCAAATCATGTGACGGGTGATAAAAGTAAGTTTGTTAAATTCAAGAAAAATTTAAAGTGGTCTTGTTAAGTTTGGTGATGATACATTTGCTAAGATATATGGAAAATTTTCAATTAGTTTTGATGGTATACATAATACAAATGATGTTATTTATGTCAAGGGTCTCTGACATAATCTTCTTAGTGTAGGAAAAATGTGTAGAAAAGGATATAATCTTGTATTTCAGGATGGTGATTATGAAATCAAAAAAGGAAGATCTAGTATTTCAAAGGTGCTAATGTTAAGTGCTTCATGACTCAAATAAATGAAAGTTGGCTATGGCATAGAAGAATGTATCACATCAGTTTTGATAGTCTAGTGAGGATCAACTCTTCTCAAGCTATGAGAGATCTACCAAGAATTTCATATCTTATCAATGTGGTTTGCAAGGAATGTTAGGTTGGGAAGAAAACAAGAAAGAAGTTTAATATCAAAGAATATTCTACTGTGGAATCTTTGGAGTTGGTGCATACAAACCTATGTGGACCTACAAGAACAAGAAGCTTTCAAGGTGATATGCATTTCATGTTGTTAATTGATTATTATTGTTACACCCCATTTCATAGTTACCAAGTTTCTTTTACCATTATGAGTGAAAATGTTGATAAATGTAAATTGTGATTTCAATATGTTTATTAAGTGAATGAAATATGTGAAAATGCAATAAGGTTTTAATGATTTCAAAAGAATAAATATGTTTTGAATTGATGGAATGCTATGTATTGCAATATGAATGTTCTAATGCTTTGTTTATAAAAATGTTTTAAGATGCAAGTGGATTTCAAGTGAATGTTTAACTACCATTGCAAATGTGCCAAGATAGATGCATGTATAGGTTCATGCCTTCAGAAGGGAGGGGAAGTATCACTCAAGAGAAATGATTGATCGGGTAACCCTTAATGAAGCCTAATTGAGCTTACACACACTCAATTTTAGTTGGTTAAGTCAAGTTAGTAGCTTGGGAATTAGGTTGGTCATAGTTTGAAAATGATTTGAATTGATCTTGGTTTGGGAACATTTTGTGTGGGTTTGTGGTTTTTCCTTTGAATGATCGAGAAATTCCTTCTTCATGTGTTCCTATTTTTATCTATGTCAGCCAATATATACATCAAATGTATACATGTATATGTGTATGAACGGTAACTCATGCATACGATTACATAATGTGCATAGTGATATGAGTTGCATGATTATGACATGTATATATGTACGTATTTTTTGTATGTACTCATTGATGAAGATGAATATATATGTGACTAATATTATTAAAATTTAGATAAAATTATACATGTGTGTTTGTATATATATATATATATTCGATAATACATACATATGTATATGTATTAATATATGTTATTGTGACCAATGACATAGTATAGGTTAACTCAACCCAATCTATACGAATTCGAGGCATATTTAATCCACTATATATCAATCTCAATAAGATCATCCAATATAAACTAAACTAAGAATCCATTAAAACTGACATATTAAATCATGAAAGCTTCAAAAACACCTATTCCAATGCATTGAAACTTATCCTATTGGGAGATTTGTGTCACATTGATGTGGAATGGTGACCCTTTCCCAATCCCTTGGATAATGAGCTTTATTTGATCAATTCTATTGAAGAGAATCTATGAAATCGATGAAAGATGTGTGACAAAACATGATTTAAATGCTAAATTAACATGATGAATGCTAAGATGATTGATATGGGTGTATGAAAATCTACTCTAAATGTATGCAAGCTTGAAAAGATTAAAACCCTAATTACAAAATATGCTAAATGTATGCACCTATGCTATCATCGAATCCATTAATAGAAGCTAGATAATATGATGCAATAAATTAACCTAAAAGGATGCTAAATAAGTGCTAAATATGAGTGCAAGTGAAAGTTATTTTAACAACATAAGTTTTTCTCTTAAAAGATCGATCCATTTGTCTCCAAATAGTGACCTATTTATAGGAGAACAAATGAGAAATGAAGGGTTAAGATTAATAAAGTTAATCAATGGTCAAAATTGGAAGAAAGATGAAGCATGGATCAAGGATTCTCATCAATGGATGAGAATCAAAGATTGCATGGATCAAGAAAAGAATCAAGGGTTCATATTCTATCAAACAAACACACTTTCAAAACTTGCACAAAAAGTCTTGTTAAAAGTTTGTTGTAAGGAGGAATATTCCTTTTTCAAATGAGTGAAGAAAGAGAATATTCTCATGGGTGAGGAAAATTAGATATTTGGTTAATTAAAACCAAATTAAATTGTGCAAAGAGAATATTCCTTTTGGAGAAATGTGCAAAGGAGGAATATTCCCTTGCAAGTGGGAGAATTAGATTTAATTAGTAATTTGATAATTAAAACAAAGTTTCAATTATGCACATTAGGGGAATTATATGATATTCAGTAAATAATTGATATAATGGAGATCAAATGAAAAATCAATGGATGAGATTGATTTGATCTATCAATGGTCACAAATGAAAGGATGGTGAAACATGGATCAATTCTTCTCATCAATGCATGAGAATCAAAGATCACATGGATCAAGAAAAGATCAAGGGCTCAGAATCATGTAAACAAACACACTTTGCAACAACTTTAAAAAGTTGTTTCAAAGTTTGTTTGGAATAATCATTATCTTTTTTTGGAGGAAAATAGGAGAATATTCCTTTGGAATATTCCCTATGCAAGTGGATGAGAGGGAAATTAGAAATTTAGTTAATTAAAACTAAATTTGAATGTGCAAGATGAGGAATGTGAGGATATTCATTAAATTATTGATTTATTTAATGAAAAGGGGATGCAAATATGATATTTAATTAAATAGTTTAGGTTATTTAATTAAATAAGAGGACTTAGGGTTAAAATTAAATAATTTGAATTTTTTAATTAAAGTGGATGAAATATTGGTGTGGGAGGGGGTGAATTAATCCAATTAGGTCAATTAGATTAATAGGTGAAAATGAGACATTTAATTAAATAATTAGGCTTATTTAATTAAACAAGCGAAAAGAAGATGGATAAAGTAATGTTAATATATCAAATTCAAGTGTGTATAACATTTAGGACATGTTTAAGTGTCTACAGTTTTCTACTCTTTGAAGCGAGGTACCTATTACATTGGTTCAAAGATTGATGCTTTTTTGGATTAAACTACTTCTTAGATCAAAAAATAAAAAAATTCTGATTTTTGGATGCCCCACTATTGCCCCAATGGAAGGAATAAGCTAGTTCCCTGCCACCTTGAGAAATCGGGCAAAAATTTTGAATTTTGGTTTGATTTCTTGACAAAGGTAAAATATAGGTTTAGGATCAATTTAGCTCAGAGAGGACTAGAAAGCAAAAATGTATTATGTAGAAAGATTTGTTGATGTATAGACAATCCTTGGCCATGGGTAGCCTCATGTACATTTTGATATATCACACAAATTCAATACTTGGATATAAATGTTAGTAAAGATAGAAGAATACGAAGAATGGATTTGACCATTGATTTTGAGATTGATTCAGAAGTCCAACAAGTCCATGATGCATTGAGACTTTATTAGATATGGTGATGAGATGGATGATTTGCTCATATTCAAGATTGGGATTTTCCATCATTCCTTATTTTTGATACATCACATAGACACGATGCATCATGGTATTAATAACTAGGATGACATTGTATCTAGTGTAATGGAATTTGAATCTGCAAAAAGATAGGATAGTTTTTGTTCACACCTTGACATACAAAAACCTCTTTAGAATGTAGCTTAGAAGTTTAGAACATATCGGACCAACTTGCATACACAATAGTCAACAATCTACTACAAACAACCTCCCTACACACAACTAAGCAAGTATGTGCCAAGATTATTTTTCAAGAATATCCATAAGCACAACAAACAAAAGATAATTATCGATGCCCTATTCCTTTCTCTCTAAATCATTAAGACATCATTGAGAGGTCCTCAGAATGGGTCAATAAGATAAATCATAAGAAAATATTAAAGACAAACAATTCGTGTTATCTATATCTCTTGCTAGTTTAAGATAGCTAAGGTGATTTCTAATGTTGATGCCCATTGTCAGAAGGATACATACTAGGACATGTAATCAGATGGTTTGATTTAGGATTAGGTGTGTGATAGGCCGTTGATACAAACTCCACTAACTCATTTACCTATGACCTAGACTTTAGATTTTGAAACTTAAGTTCTCACTTTACGACTTGTGATACTTGCTTTCTATTTGTGTTACCAAAGGTTGAAGATGATGATTGATTTATTATGGGTGAAGGTTTATTGCGAGTGAAAGCGAAATGGGATGGATGATTTTGGATTTTCTGGAATATTTCAATGTTTTGGGTATTTTGAAAATGTTTTTGTGGTTGTTTTTGATCTTTTTGAAAGTTTATGTGGATGTTTTGGTTTTTGATTATTTTGAGGATGTTTAAGGTTTTCCAAGGTTTTTGTGTTTCTATAATTTTCAAATGTTTTGGGATTTTTAGAGTTTCCAAATGTTTTTGTGTTTTTCTAAGTTTTCCAAATGTTTTGGGGTTTTCCAAATGTTTTTGTGTTTTTCTAAGTTTTCCAAATGGGGTTTTCTAAGATTTTGAATGTTTAAGGCTTTTTTGATATTTGAATGTTTAGGGATTTTCTAAGTTCTAACCAAGAACCTAATCTAAAAGACTATCCTAGGGGCCTCATAGGGCTTATCAAAGATGAGCTTGCCTACGTTATACACGTAGAGACCATGTAGTTTGATTGATTTGACTTATTGATGATGAGATATGAACACTTAATGGATTTCCAGTTTATTATAATAGACTCCTAAAAGATTGACCTAGGGTGTCTCAGGGGCACATGAAGGATGGCCTTGCCTATGTTCAAGGTTAGAGATTCGTAGTTCAACATGGTTCTGTTTTTGGATTTTTGATGTTTTGACATTTTTAGTTATTTTTATGTGTTTTGGAATTTTGACATTATATTTTTTGAATGTTTTTGGATTTTAGCTGTATAGGATTTTACAAATGTTTTTGGATTTTAATGAGATTTTATAAATGTTTTTGGAATTTTCAATGAGATTTTTAGGTAATCGATACCTAGATCATGATGTTGATGTCACGTTGCGAGATATAAGACATGGATCAAGATTTATTTGAAACCAAAGTGTAATAACCTACCCCTAGTGTCTAGCAATGCTTCATAATTTAATGGACAAACTAAGACAGGTAATGGATATGCAAAAAGTTTAACAGAGTTTTATCATGCTAGATATGGGCTATGGAACTTCATGAGATAAAATGGTAAAGAACCTATCAAAAGTTTTATCATGAAAAGGATGAGATGCTTCTTTCAAAGAAGGATCATATTGACACTCAACTCTACTCATGACACCTGTTTGCCAAGTTTTCATCATAGTACTTGCCCAAAGTGCGATTGTAGTGGTTTTCATTGGAGGATGATTTTTAGTTTTAAGTTATTTTCTTGATTTTTTGATTTTTTGATTTTTTTTTTTTTTGGAAGTTTTACCCTCATGTTGAACCACCTGTTGGTACTAATGTAGAGGTCATTGCGATAACATGCCAATGATATCCTGCTTGAAGATGCTTCTTTGTTAAGATATGAGCACTTGAATGCAATTTTAAAGAACTCCGATATGCCTTGTGGTTACCAGAATTAACCCTATCTATGTGCACACATCACGATATGGTACCTTCAAAATCCTTATGATGAAGGGTAGCTCCCAACACACAATCAATGTATGAGATGGATTGGTCGATATTTGGAACCTTTGACTCTCCAAACTTGGGAATATGAGCGATGATGGGTGGGAATGAATATTTTTATGGAATTATGACCAACTACTAGATATACTTTGTTCCTTGCTTGAGAAGCCTGATTTTGTATTTGAGGATGTTTTTGATGGATATATTTCCCTTTTTCATTTTCCCCCATAGTTTATTTGACTAATGGAGTTTTAGAGGAATAATTTTCTTTATTTTTCTTTGGTATCCATTTGTATTTGCTTTGTCCCTTTTGCATTACTGCTTCATTTTATTTGATGATCTTCACCTTGCTTTGATATGAATTCTTCTATTTACATTGGTCCCAATTTTCATATGAGATGATGGGTGAATTCCAACTCATGATACGACTAGTTGTAGCATTGACAGTATTTTCATCATAAGGATATTTCATGCCCCATATGTTGATGTTTTTTGTAGACAAGATTACCCCCGATGTTGTGAAGGTATTATCAATACCTAATTCTTTGTGTTGCCTTTGATCCATAGCCATTGAATATGACTTGTCATGAACACATGATATTGCTACGAGTTCCTGTTGTTCAAGAATATGAATTGTTTGCTCTAGTTCTATGACATTGTTATCTGTTGATGCTACTTCAAAAGATGTTTATGTTGACTTTAAAGATGTGGATGATGCACAATCATTGTAAGAATCAAGAATCTTGATCGTTACTTGCTCCTATCTAGGAATACCAAGAGGGGGAGACTCTTGTTGTGGATGAAGAACATCTATATGTCTATCAGAAAGAAACATCTCATGGGTGATATCGAGGACATATTTGAAGTTTAAAATGGTTTGGAAGATGTCCCTTAGGTCTTGGTGAAATTCTGGGAATAGGGGTTCTTAATCTTGACTTGATTCAGAGAAAAAAAAATTATCCTCAAGAGCCTCTTCTTGACATGATCCTTGGGTGGATCATACATCATTGATAAAAGACTCTTCACAACAATTTGTGGGTATGGGTGAAATAAGGGATATTTCTTGCTCGTTTGGAACTTCTTCAACAT
This sequence comes from Sequoia sempervirens, assembly GCA_007258455.2. NCBI lineage: Eukaryota > Viridiplantae > Streptophyta > Pinopsida > Cupressales > Cupressaceae > Sequoia > Sequoia sempervirens. The sequence goes on from VDFB02105785.1 coordinate 577,773,364, forward strand.
TCCCAATCATTGAGTCATATGTGGGAGAGATATCACAATATGATACCCACTTGATGTCATTACGGTATGAAATATTGCTAAACATTGTTGATGGGTTTGGAATTTGCTTTAAAAAGTAGCTTGATGCGTATTTGATTCCTCATGTTGTGATAAATAATTATGTCCCACTATGGTATCATGGGTATGGTTTACATTTTTTAAGGTTGAGGCCTTTCCTGAATCTTTTGCTTTTGTATGATCAGTCATAAGATTTGTGTAAATTTTTAGATTTTCATTCCCATATTTTTTATCAACATCAATGTCTCCTTGTTCAATAATATCTTCTATTAGATGTTTGAGTCTAAAATAGTTTTGTGTGTTATGACCTTTGTATCAGTGAATTTTATAAAAATGATCGTCTCTATAGCTATGAGGTTTTACTTGTGGATCTTGATAGTTTGAGAAATTTGGGAGTGTGATAAGGTTAGACTGTATCAACTACTTCAACACATCCCCCATAGGTTCCCCTAAGAGAGTGAATTGTCGCTTGGGAGCACTATTTGTTCTTTGTGGTCCATGTTGAGAGTTTGTAGTATCGATCATTGGTTAATTGTTTTGTGGTTGCATGTATAGTTGTTGTGTGTTCATGGGTTGGGTGTTTGTTTGCCTAGGAGAAGTTAAGAACACCTTTGCATCAACTACACCATCACTAGTAACATTCTTTTTCTTGGCCCAAAAGCGAGGTTTTTTCATTAGAACTAGTGGATAGGTGGTTGTCTCTACATACTTGTGTTTTTCCCTGTGAGTTTAGAGCTCACTTGATGTTGAGGGCCCTAGGGACAAGATTATCATAAGTGGTGATACATTGCATCTTTAAGTGGAATGATAGATTTGGATCAACATTTTCTATGATAATCCCCACTTGTTGTTCATCAAGAATGGTCCACTTGCTCTTACTAGCTTTTTGCCTCTACCTTTGTAGGAAATTAACGAAGGATTCTCCTTTGTTCTACTTGAGTATGTATAACTCTTCTAAGCTCACATCCATGTCAAGATTAAAGGAGAAGTGATCTATGAATCTATCAATGATTTCTTGGAAGGTTTTGATGCCTGGAGGTAACTGTGAAAACCAATCCATGGCAAGACCTATTAAAGTTTGTGGGAAGAGGCACATTAAGTAGGAATCATTATAGGCCACCTCCATGCACATGAAATTGAATTCCTGGATGTGATCCATAGGATTTCCTCTCCCCTTGAAATTATCAAATTTGGGAACCTTAAAACCAAGACGAAAAGGTACCATTGTGATGTTTCAATCAAATAGATATGGACATAGGTTTTGTTGTGTATGGGGCTTTCTCATTTTTCCCATCTGGATATCTTGTATTTCTTGTGTTAATGCCTTAAGTTGTGATGCTACGTTGTCTTGTGGGTTTGGTGGAGCACCATATTTTACGTATATGTTACGTATTGTGGGATAACAGATGGGTTATACGTGGGATTTTGATATGATGGGGTGTTGTATGGTGAGTATGATGGTGTGGGATATTGTGAAGGTGTATATGTTCCTAACATGTTTGTATTGGCAATGTTTTGTTGAGGGTTATAGTACAAACCCTGTTGTTGTTGTTGGGCATACTGTTGAGCTTGTTGTTGGGCTTTTTGTTGTTGTTGGGCTACTAGGGCTACTTGTTGTGCTACTAAGGCTACTTGGTGTGATTTTTTTTGTTGTGTTACTAAGGCTTGATGTTGGACTTGTTGTTTTTGTTGTGCTACTAAGGTTGCTTCTTCTTCTTCTTGTTGTGCTACTAGGACTGCTTGTTGTTGTTGTTGTTGTTGTGTTGCTAAGGCTGCTTCATGTTGTTGTTGTGTTGCTAAGGACATTTCTTGTTTTTGTTGTGCTAGGGCTGATTTTTGTTGTTGTTGGATGGCTTGCTGATAAGCTTATTGTGCTTGTTGTAAAGCTAAGGCATGTGCTTGCAATGTAGGATCAATTGGTTGTTGGGATATTTGTGATGGGTTTTGGGTGCTTATGGTTTGAGTGGGTTGTGAGTTGTTGATGAGAGGTTGGGGGTTCCCTTGGTTTATCATTCCTTGTAGGATGGTAGATTGAGGTGGAAGAATGTAAGATTAAGGTCCCATTTGATTTTTCATGACATGGGGGACTAAGGGGAAATATGATGTTGGTGCCATTTGGTAGTGTGATGGAAATGTCACATTCAGACCTTGCAATTAATTGAAAGGTTTCCCTTGACCAATGGGTATGGGGTTCCCTTGTTGTATTTGAGGTGTGGCCAAGGTATTACCTTGGTCGATGGGGTTTGTGAACAAGGTGTTGTTTTGATTTGGATTGATGATAGATGGGGTTGATGTGGATTGTGGATTGACTTGAGTAGTTTGGGTAACCACTTGTTTCGATGTGTCAATGGGGTTACTAGAACCACTTGTTAAGGGTTTCCCTTATGTGAGGGTGTTAATTTTCCCTTGTTGTCCTATTTGAGGCACTTGGTTCGTATTACCTTGCATAACATTAGGAACACTTGGGGTATTTGTGGTGATGGATGAAGATGGTTGTGCTCAAAATGTCGAGGTTGTTGTTGCATCATGGAATGTAAGTTTTTAGCCAAATGTTGGTGTCCATCTTGTGTTTTGTGGAAGGTTGGTGGTTAATGGAATGGTCATGTTGTGAATACCCAAAGTTGTGTTTGTTTCTAGACATGAAGTGAGACCAAGGTTGGTTCCTAGTCTAGTTGTAAGACTAGATGTCAAGGGTTGACTTGGCACAAGGGATGGAGTTGGTTGAATTGTAGATGGAGTCAAGCATTGTGCCAAGTTTTTTGCAAGAAAAATTGGAGCCACATTTTCGAAGGTTTGATGATCTTATTTATACTCAATGAGTTCTTCCTTAGTAAGTTGAAGTGGGTTTTTTGTAATTTCTTCTACCTCAAATGGTCCCTCTAGATTTTGGGGTTGTTGTAAGGGGGTAGAATGACTTCTTGGATCAAATTATTGAGGGTTGGTATCACTTGTGGCAAATGTGATTTTGGATTTTTCCATGATTCTCTTGTATTGTGATCTTGTCTTTACCATAAATTTTGGGTTACCTATGGGAGAGTTGTTTGAGATTTGTAATGTTTGAACTCTCTAGTTGACTCAAATCTTGGTAAAATGGAATCTCTAAGTCATTTTGGAGCAATGGTAATAATGGGAGATGAAAAGATGAATGATATGGGGAGTGATCTTTGCAAACATTTTGGGACAACACTTTTGACTTAAAGGTTTGGTTTCTTAATGTTTGGATAAAGAATGCTAATGGATTTTGTGAATCTTTAAGGTAGACTTGTGACCTTTAAGATAAACTAGTCCAAAAGTGATAACTAATCTAAATGCATGGAAAATGATTCATTTCACATACAAAGTAGTTAATTTAGGGTTTGGGTTGATAGATGTCTAAGTACAAAAAGAGTTGGTGTGTTCAAAAGCTTGCAAATATAGTTGAAGTGAAGGATGGATGAAGATGTTTGACCCAATGTTGACCTAGAGTGAACCTTTTGTTTTACAAGACCAAGGTAGTGAGAAAGATGCTATACCCTAGAAGTAACTCAATTCAAAAGACTAATGTTGATTTAAATGAGAGGCTCATATTGGACATACAATTTTGGATCATTCATTGAAAGGTGTCTATAAAAATTCCTTACCAAAATTTCCTTGTTGTGGTAGAGATTCACAAGGTGTTTGTTGATGGACCTTTGACTATGATGCGTAAGTTTGAAGTGACAAAATATAGACCTTCTCTTCAAAATTTTGATTTTACAAGAGATTATTTAGAGAAGCAAAAGATTATGAAAAAGAGGATATTTATTTCCACGTAGGAGGTGGTAATATGGGCCTTCTATCCATAATATCGACATGTTCCTCTCATTCGTTTAAGATGTATGTTGTGTTTCTCCACTAGATTGGTGTTTCCTTTGTTTCAAAAGTGAAGCTCATCAAACTACTAATTATATCTATTTTTTATCCTTTAATTAGTTCAAAGTTTGGCTGTTCAATCAGAGCGATCAAATGCCAAATGGTCATGTGGGGTTCAATTTGTCAATTTATCTTGCTTAAACGAGTTTCTTTTTACGAAAAACAAAATGTCTTGCTTAAGTTGCAAACTAAATGTCTATGTCAAAAACATCATCAATTTCACAAAGTCCATTTGTGAAAAAGGATGAAGTTAGGGGCATAGTTACCTAGGTTAACTTTGGAAAGTATGGATTGAGATGTAAACCAAAACATTTAGAAGTCTCTAAGAATAGAAATCCTTAGGTAAAACATCAATATCGAGGTTGTTTCAAAGGGTATCCATACTTAGACCAAAGGGTTTAAAATTTTGAAAAAGACTTGTTGATGTTTGTTTGTAATTATTTTGGAACCAAGCAAGTGCTAAACTGACTCACAAGCATTTACAATCCTAGATATAGTGGGTACATATTTCTTAGTAGGCTTACCATCATCAGAAGAGATGATTAATCTGTGAAGATGAAATGGACAAATAGGCTATGCCAAGGAAAAATAACGTCTTAGAACACCAAGAAAAGGAGTCCCTTCCCCATTTGCTTCATTTCCTCAATCAAAAATTGGACATGGTAAGTGGGTATGTGTAGGATCATCATGGAAAAAGCAGGCCCTTAAGTGGCAAAAAATTCAAAAAAAATAGAGTTATGTAACTTGACATAAAAATTTGAATAAGTTATCTATATTATTTCAAAAATATGTTAGAATAGAATTTGTAGAAAATTGAATGTAGTTTCTAAACTACCAGGTTTATTTAAAAACCAAAAATCTATTTGGTGAAAATTTGAAATTTCAATGTAGTAGTACTTAAATTTTAGGGAAAAAATAAGAAGTAGGTGTCTGTCTAACCACCCTAACCACAATAAAATGATAATATTTTTTATAATATTTTAGATATAAGTAGAGGACTCATGTCCGATGTGATGCATATTTTTGTAATTTTTTTCCAAGTAAATAATTAATTATGATTTTTTGTTACAATTTTTTAAAAAATAAAAATCTTATGTCTAACCATCTTAACTTGGTCAAAACTTCATAAAATTCAATTTTTTTAATCTTATAGTATTGAAGCATAGAATTGACACATTTTTGGATTCAAAAAATGTGATACCGTTTGAAAGCTATAGATGTTTTTCAATCAGCCTATCAATTAGGACTTTAGTCATAATTCAAATAGAAAATGAATAATAATTATTTATTAAATTCAATTTAAAGCATAATTTATATTGGTGGAAAGCTGAGAATCTCTTTTGAAAACCCTTTTTGTTTTATCAATTGTGGGTAAAAAAAAAGTCGTCAGCCACATGGGCCATCATATCAGTTACATATTGCCACTTTTTGGCCCATTATGATCCTGCACATACCCAAGTAACTTCTTGGAGTGGTGCTACTCCAATGCACTACCTTAAAATATGTTTCAAAATTGGACTTGGTTAGCCACTAAAAACAAGGATTTTAATGACCATATTCAGGATAAACTAGTGCCATACACGTATTGATTCACTCAATTAAGAGGCCTCCCAACCCTTATAAATATCTAAGGGTTTTAATGCATCACAAGGATACTAAAGGAGACATTTGTTGGTATGGGACAACCACAACTAGCTAGTTAACAAATTTAGTCACAATCGATTACATATATAGCGGATTAAAATGAAAGCACCACTTGGGTCATTCCCTCTCACAAGTTGGGAGGTAGACCCTCTAAAGGTAACACATGTTTGAAGTGTAAAATTATTTTTGTCACCCAATATTTCCAATAGGCACAAGGGGAGAGGATAAGCACTTCCAAGAAGAAAAGGTATACTTGAGTGTTTCTCTCCACCCAAAATCACACAAAGTGTAAGGGGATTGGATATGCATGAAAAACATACTCAAGCAATTTAGACACATGTTCATTTTAATCCATCATACCAAAATGAGTTTGTTTTAAGCACCAATTTTAAGTGTGGAAGTTGTGTTGTTCAATTTTAAACCAACAAGCACAATGATGTTTGGGTTAAGTTTTAACCAATTTGAGCATTCATTTTAAAGCCCAAAAAAAAATCCAATTTGGTCCTAAAACAAGAAATAAAAGCATCATAAATGGGTTATAATTTCCCCACAAGTGTTGAAACACTTGATACAATTATATTCAAATGGTAATATGCTCCTTCACTTGAAATTTTATTGCCCAAATCTGTAAAACCTGTTAGGTTCCAAAAGTATCGTTGTATCTCCAAACACTAGGAAAACAAAAATCTAAAGAGAAATTTGTCAGATTGATTAGTTCAAGCCCTCCTTCTAGCGCCAAAAATGTGACCAATGACATAGTATAGGTTAACTACACCCAATCCATATGAATTCAAGGCATATTTAATCCACTATACATCAGTTTCAATAAGATCATCCAATATAAACTAAACTAAGAATCCATTAAAAATAACATATTAAATCATGAAAGCTTCAAAAAAACCTATTCTAATCCATTGAAACTTATTCTATTGGGGGAGTGGTGTTGCATTGATGTGGAATGGAGACCATTTTCCAATCCCTTGGATAATGAGCTTGTTTTAATTGATTCTATTGAAGAGAATCGATGAAACCGATGAAAAATGTGTGATAAAACATGATTTAAATGCTAAATTAACATTGAATGATAAGATGATCAATATGGGTGTATGCAAATCTACTCTAAATGTATGCAAGCTTTAAAAGATTAAAACCCTAATTACCAAATATGCTAAATGTACATGCACCTATGTTATCATGGAAGCCATTAATGGAAGCTAAGCTAATATGATGCAAGAAATTAACTTGAAAGGATGCTAAATAAGTGCTAAATATGAGTGCAATTGAAAGTGATTTTAACAACATAAGTTTTTCTCTTAAAAGTTCAATCCATTTGTCTCCAAATGGTGACCTATTTATAGGAGGACAAATGAGAAATGAAGGGTTAAGATTAAAAAAGTTAATCAAAGGTCAAAATTGGAGGAAAGATGAAACATGGATCAAGGATTTTCATCAATGGATGAGAATCAATGATCACATGGATCAAGAAAAGAATCAAGGGTTCATATTCTATCAAACAAACACATTTTCAAAACTTGCACAAGAAGTCTTGTTGAAAGTTTATTGTAAGGAGGAATATTCCTTTTTTCAAATGAGTGAAGAAAGAGAATATTCTCACGGGTGAGGAAAATTAGATATTTGGTTAATTAAAACCAAATTAAATTGTGCAAAGGGGAAGGAATATTCCTTTTGGAGGAATGTGCAAATGAGGAATATTTCTAAGGAATATTCCCTTGCAAGTGGGAGAATTAGATTTAATTAGTAATTTGATAATTAAAACAAAGTTTCAATTATGCAAATTAGGGGAATTATATAATATTCATTAAATAATTGATTTAATGAAGATCAAATGAAAAAGAAATAGATGTGATTTATTTGATCTATCAATGGTCACAAATGAAAGGACGATGAAACATGGATCAAGGATTCTCATCAATGGATGAGAATCAAAGATTACATGGATCAATAAAAGATCAAGGGCTCACAATCATGCAAACAAGCACACTTTTCTTGATAACTTTAAAAAGTTGTTTCAAAGTTTGTTTGGAATAATTATTACCTTTTTTTTGGAGGAAAACAGGAGAATATTCCCTATGCAAGTGGATGAGAGGGAAATTAGCAATTTAGTTAATTAAAACTAAATTTGAATGTGCAAGATGAGAAATGTGAGGATATTCATTAAATTATTAATTTATTTAATGAAAAGGGGATGTATATATGATATTTAATTAAATAGTTTAGGTTATTTAATTAAATAAGAGGACTTAGGGTTAAAATTAAATAATTTGCATTATTTAATTAAATTAGATGAAATGTTAGTGTGAGAGGGGTGAATTAATCCAATTAGGTCAATTAGATTAATAGGTGAAAATGAGACATTTAATTAAATAATTCGGCTTAGTTAATTAAACAAGCAAAAAGATGGATGAAGTGATGTTAATATATCAGACTCAAGTGTGTATATCATTCAAGAATTTTTTAAGTGTCTATAGTTATACCTTGGAATATATATGTAGTAGGTTAGCATTTGAATGTTTGTATATATATACACATACATGCTTCATGTATTCTGATATATGGTTTTATGTTAATTAAAATAATAATATATTTATATGTGTAAATATTAATATACATGTATGTAAGTATGTATTCAATGTTCCATACTTACATACATACATATTAATATGTGAGTGATAAACAAAGACATTATGTGAAAAATGATAATATAGATATATATAAAATTGGTTTTTTTAATTTATTATAATGCAACTTACACATTTAATATTTAAATTAAAAACAAATAAATTTAATCTTATTTATTTATTTTTTAAAATAATAAAAAATAAATTAACAAGATAAATAAATAAAATGAATCAAGTCTATGTACTCATAAACTAATCAACATTATTGATTTATTTATTTTAAATTAATTAACTAATCTAATTTAATGAGTTAATTATTATTTTCCACATAATTAAATCATTGGTTGAAATTTTTCAATGTCAAGTTCACCTCCCCCACAACTTGTTTTTATTATACAACACAAATCACCACAAAATACCTTATTATAAAGTGTTATGTTTTCAAATAAAGTATTGTTGTTTTTAAAAAAAACAAAGTGCATACTAAGGTATGTGCAGGATCATGATGGGCCAAAAAGTGGCGATATGATGGATTTTTGTAGGGTATGTGGCTAATGACTTTTTTTTTACCAAAAATTGATGAAACAAAAAGGGTTTTTAAAGGAGATTATAAGCTTTCCACCAATATAAATTATGCTTTACTTTGAATTTAATAAATTATTATTATTTATTTTCTATTTGAATTACAACTAAAGTCCTGATTGATAGGTTGATTGAGAAACATCTATAGCTTTTAAATGGTATCACATTTTTTGAATTTGAAACATGCGTCACATTCTATGATTCACATACTATAGGGTTAAAAAAAAAGAAATGAATTTCATGAAGTTTTGACCAAGTTAAGGTGGTTAGACATATGAGTTTTTATATTTTTAAAAGTTGTAATAAAAAATTCATAATTAATTATTTACTTGGAAAAAAATTACAAAAAAATATGCATCACATCGGGACATGAGTCCTCTACTTATATCTAAAATCTTATATAAAAATATTATCATTTATTGTGGTTAAGGTGGTCAGACAGACACTTACTTATTTTTTCCCTGAAATTTAAGTAGTATTGCATTGAAATTTCAAATTTTTACCAAATAGGATTTTTTTTTCTTAAATAAACCTAGTAGTTTATAAACTACGTTCAATTTGCTACAAATTCTATTTTTACATATTTTTGAAATAATATAGATAACTTATTCAAATTTTTACGTCAAGTTGCCTAACTTTGATTTTTCTAAATTATTTGCCACTTAAGGGCCTGTTTTTTCCAAGATGATCCTGCACATACCCACTATAAGTAATATATATAGTGCACAGTATATATGAATATTGATATGCAATGTAAATGATTAACGATACAACAATAAATATGTGCCTATGGCAACACAACAACCAAATGGAATAAATCAATAAGCATGCAATCCAACACATTATATATGAAGACTCGGTCAAAGTTTCATGAGATATTTGAAAGGTATTTAGTCGCTGACTTAGTCTAAACACAACACCAAAATGGAAAATGGAAGGAATAGGTGGTGCCAAAATATGAAAAATACATTTTTATTGGAAGTCTAAATTGTTGAGTACTGTCCAACGATGAAAGACCAAGTAAAATGTGGAATAAGTCATGTTAAAGCTAACATAATTGGAGTTGATTTGTTATATATTTCACCTTACATTTCTGAAAGAAATTATTTATTTTAGTCAATTTGTTGTTCTATTCTGATGAGTATTGTTTTTAATTGTTTCCAGTGCCAATTGAAGTAAATTGCTAAGTTGAACCTTATAGCTGAGAAGTGTCAATAAACATAGCTTGAACATAGGAAACAAAGTCTCATAATTTTGTATAAATAAGAGTGAAGATCACTTCATTTGGACACATTATTCAATTGCATTATGTTGTTTTTAGTTTGAGTTATTCTTGTTTAAGCTTAGAGTTGTTTGTGAGGAAAGTTAAGAGAGTTGCGACAATTTTCTATGTGGATTGGGAGAAATACTGAAGAGTCTTCAAGTGGAATGAGCTTGGAAGTCAATCTATTTCATTTGGGATTAGAATTTAATAGGGATGTTATTCTTCCCTTTTATACTTTATATGTTTTTGAAAAGATTAAGTAGTGTTGTTTTCTTGTGCAGAAAATGCATTGAGAAAAGAATTACTTTTGGTCTAGTTGTTAAGGCTTTTATTTGAGGTATTAAATGCACTCTATAATAAGGAGTGAATGAATATACTATTATCACTATGATAGATGAAGTTTATATATCTTACTAAGTTATTCATTATTATGTATTCCATGTTATGGAATAAGTATCTATGATAGTATTAAATACTATATCAAAAATAGATCTCATATGGGCAATGCTTAGCCAAAAGTGAGGAAGTATAGAACTTGCTTGATAAACATGTCATAAGTCCATGTAGGAGGTTATTGGTATATGATAAAATATTATGCTAATGAAAAACCTAGAGGTTAATGAAGTTAGCAAATATGACAACAATTTTGGTATGAAGACTTTTCGTCATAGATAGAAAGAGATGACATGCAAACCATATTGTTAGTCTATAGTTGAATGATCGCTTGATCATTGTTTTACTTGATTATTGATTGAAACCATAGATTGAGAATAACCTATTTGATTGGGTTGTTTATTTGATTCTTGTTTGAAACACCAGGTTGATATTAACCTACATGATCAAACTAATCATTTATTGCTGATTTCATCTTGGAATTGGGGTAAATTGAGGATGAAATTATCCTAAGTGATTAAGGCGATCACTTGAATTTGTGAATTACTATTGATTGGAGCCATAGGTGGGAATACCCTATTGAATTGGATTATTAGTTGATTGGTTGTTTTACACTCTTGACGTGAAGGCTTTTTATTGATGAAAATTTAATTTTTTGGATAGTCTTTTATTGATGAGAATTCACCCTCGATGGAGTCTTTTATTGTTGAGACTATACTTTTGCATGAGTCACTTATTGATATGATTATTCTTTTGATTGTGGTCATTTATTGATAAGATTATAATTTGAGTGAAGTCATTTCTTGTTGAAGGTTTTACTTTTAATTTGAGGTTATTTATTGGTACTTTTGAATGGAGTCATTTAATGTTGAGATAAACCATTGATTGGGGACTTTTATAATTGGGATTGTACCTTTGGTACTAGAGTCTTTAAATGATGCGAAAATATGTTATTTGGTTACTAGATTAGTAGGAGTTACTTGAGTTACTTAATATTAATGTTATAGTCGTAGGTTGTTCCTAGGGATAAAGATTACCTTAAGAAGGGGATTGCCTATGTGTAGTTTATTGTAAAATAAATAGGTTGTTCTTGGGGTTAAAGATTACCTTAAGAAGGGAATTGCCTATGCATAGTACATGAATGGTCATTAACCAAATCGAGCTAAGATAGTGGGTGAAGAGATGAATTTTTATATGAAACTTTGGCCAAAGTAGTGTAAGTAGCCATTGTTTACACTGTCAAGGTTCATTGTGTCTAGTATAGACATTCTAGTTCAAGATTTTCATACTCGTATGTGTAGCTACCATATGATTAGGTTTTGGATTGTAGGGCACACCACTAAGCTCAAAAAGGCTATTTATTATGGGGTTTTACCAACTAATCTCTTCATCAAAGGGTAAGGCCATCTTTCCATATGTGGTGGATGTGCGAGGGACCACATTTGAGTCTGTGGTTGGTGAAAAAGTTCTTGATTGATGATTCTCTTCATCAGTTGGTAGTCAAGATTTGTATGGAATTTCCTAGACCATTTGTTACTAGTACTAATGATTCTCAAGGAGCTATGTATGTTTTCTTATATCCATTTCTATGGAAGTTGTAATGCAAGATATGTTATCTTGAGATTTTAAATGTATTGGAAGAATTGTAATATTCAATTAAATTCAAATGGAAATTTTGGAATGTGTTATTTCAGATGTGCATTTAGTATAAGTGGAGGTGCTTTCTTTCTTGTTCAATGGTATCCAAAGGATACTGATTTCTATTTAAGTTCATATAATAATGCAAATTAGCTAAGTTGTGTGGATGATAGAAGAAGTACAAGTGGACGTGCTTTCTTTCTTGGAAGAAGATTGGTTTCATGGTTGAGTAAGAAGCAAGACTCAATATCATTACCTATTACAAAGGAAAAGTACATTGCAACATCCTGTTGCACAAACATGTTGTGGATGAAGACATTAAAAGATATTAGAATATCATATGATGAACCTATTTCTATCCTATGCGACATTACAAGTGCTATCAATATATCAAAGAATTTGGTGATGCATTCAAGGACATAGCATATCTCAATCCAGTAACACTTTCTAAGAGAGAAGGTTGCAGAAAATGAGATGAAGCTAGAGTATGTGCCTACAAAGGATTAGGTTCTAGATAATTTCATGAAAGATCTTCCTAAAGATACATTTGAGTATTTTTGATAGAAGTTATGGTTTATTACCCCTCCTTTCAACTAGATGCATAAGATTGTGCATCAGTCCAGTGGAGCAATTCAAGATTTATTATTTTGTTCCAGATTGATGAAGGCTACCTCTCAGGGAGAGTAGGTAGTATTATTGTTCATTGGTGAAGTCAGATGGAGCATATTATATGCCCCTAAGGGGGAGTGTGCACAAAAGTTAGTGCATTGTAGTTACTTTCTAGTGTTGCAAGTTGTGTATGCATATATCAAAAGGGTAAACAAAAAATAAAAATCCTATGTAGATGATGTGTGAAAGGTGCATGTGTTTCCCTTTAAATGTTGTCAAAGGGGGAGAGAAAAAGAGTTGATGATTTCAAACCATAGCATTGGATTTTTTGGAAGCCTGGAGTTTTTGATATTGATGTCAACACAATGCTGGTGTTGTCATTGGTGTCTTACTTCAATATAGTTGTTGAAGTTGTGTTTGGAAAGATAGGTGGATGTTCTATAGTTGATGAGAGATGTTGTATATGTTATAGATGTGTTGCACATATGTTATTAGTGTTGTTGATGTAGTTGTTTCACTTGGTTTTGAAATGATTTTGAAAAAAATTGAATAAAAGAAAGTTTAGTAGGACAAAGTGTTGTTTAGTGTTTTGCTCCACATTTCTTCATGGTTGAATTTATGCCTATGTGGCCTGAATATGTTGATTAGAGGTTTTTAGAGGTTCTATATTCAGATTTTCATGCTTTGGATCACTCTACAGTGGAAGTTGTGTTTGACAGTATGTTTGTCTAGTGAAATATGGTATCTAGGAGAAATGAGATTGCTCCACATTTCTTGAGTGTGTGCAAGAAGTCGAGTCCAATTTTTGGCCAAAAGTGGATTTTTTTTCCTTTATTTTTAGAATTTTTCACATTTGACCTGAACATCTGAAGCACTTAGAGATGGAATATTAAAAAAAAGTAACTATTTTATAATTGCACATTTGAGGTGTATAACTAACCTTGGAGAATATTTTCAATGTTGAGAATGGTACAAATACAAGGTGAGTTGTTGTGTGGATTAAGTAGGGGTGTGTGATGTGAAGATGTGAGAGTGATCAAGTGTGGTGATCAGAATGTGAGATTTAATGCCTATGACTTCGAGATGCATTGAGTAGAACGCATCTACATTTTAGTCTATTCAATGAGTTGTTTGTGTTCAATGGAATTGTATCTTTGGCATAAGAGAGATGATTTTTTAGTAGTTCAAATTGGCAGTGAGCCACCCCCTTCTTCTATCTTCTTTCTCCTAGAAAATGAGCCCTTTGGAAATGAACACTTCTTTCTTTTGGGTAGTGAGCCCTCTAGCAGTGAGCCCTTTCTATTCAGTGTTGCTATTACTTTATATTGTGAGCTAATCCTCACCATGGTTTTCCCTTCTTGGGTTTTCCATGTAAATATGGTGTTCTTATGTGTTTGTATTACTATTTCTCATGTTTACATTCTTTTAATTCATAATAAGGGTTTAATGGTTGATAAGGGTTTGAAAATATATTGAGGGATTGAATGTTTAAAATGTACAACTGATTCACCCCCCCTCTCAGTTGTATTGTGCATCTAATAGTTTGATAATTCTCCTATTAATGAAAAGTTTTCTAAAGATTCTTTCTCAATTTCTTTATTATATGTACATTATATATAGATCATCACTATCCAATCCATATTGTCTTAAAAGAATTCAATAGGTAGGTCATTTGGTCTAGGTGATTTCCCATTTTTAAAAGATAGAATAGCAAAGGATATTTCATCTTTAGAAATTGGATTATAAAAAGAAATATCAGTAGCCATTTTAGGACTAGTCTTCTTTGGGATTAAATTTTTACATATATTTATTTTGATTTGACACAACTTATGCTTTTATCATTTGCAAAACAATTTTCTATAAAAAGTGTGAAAGACTTTTATAGTATCATCTGTGTTATGCAACCACTTATCATTATCCCATATTGGGAAAAAATATTGCACTATATATTTTACTCTAAGAATGTTAAAAAATAATTTGCAACCTATGTCACTATCTTTCAGCCAGTTTAGTTTGACCCTTGCCCCTTGAGCTTTCTTGAATTGATGACAACGAAGCCTATGTTTGATTTCACTAAGTTGTTGCATGTGCACTTCATTATGTCTGTCGCTTTGAATTTTTTCCTCTACTTCTAGGATTTTATTCTATAGTTCATACTCTTTCATCTTAATTCTTATAGAAAATTTCTTGCCAATGATCCTTAATAGATATTTTAAATTCGCAACAAGATCATCCTAGGTTCCTATTACAAACCCTTTAGGAAAAAATATTCTTAATAGTCTTGATAGTAGCAATACCACTGAGACAGTCAAGGTTTTTCAACAAATTAGTATTAAGTTTAAGCAAATTATTTTTCTTGATGTCAGCCATATTTTCAACATCTTTAAATATGATCTTAGCCTCAATAGGGAGATGACAAGAAATTGTGCTAGGCTCAACGCATACACAATTGGAGTCCTTTTTTTTGTCAAAATAAAATAAGTTCTCACAAGCATTAAATCTATCAAGTCTACAATAGATTCTCTTGTTCCCAAGTTAGTTATTACACTAGGTACTCCATATGCTCTCTCTCTCCTTTTTATATAATGCAAGTGAGCTAAACAACTTCAATATATTCTTCATCTACTACCGATAAAATTTATCATTACCATTCCTTGCCCAAATAGAGCCCCCAACTTTATCTTCTCTTTGTTCCACAATATTGAAGTCTCCCCCAAAAAACCAAGGGAATTTTGAAAATTCAGATGCAAGCCACTTCCAAACCTCAATTCTTTCCCTATAGTCATTAGGAGAATAGATGGAGCATCCTCCAAATTTTAACTTATTCCTTTGAAAAGTTATCCATAGACATCTATTACATGGAGAGAATCCATAATTGATAATAGAGTTTTCCCACTTTTCATCCACAAGGATGGCAATGCCACCCTTACCTTTGGTGTGATTTGTGTGAAAATATATAGAGCCTTTCCATAGAAACCTTAGGGTATTATTTAGCTATAATCTCATAATTTTAACCTCTTGCACCATTAGGTAGTCCAAGTCCTTATTATTGCAAAGAGCCCTTAAGAAAAATTTTCTATCAATAGATTCAAGTCCCCTAATGTTCCAACTTACATAGTTAAAACTCATTTTGAGGGTGGGGAGTCAAGCTTTTGATTCTTATATAACCTATCAAAAAAATATGAGATGATTTCCCCTTTTCCTTTCTTCCCTAACTTATGTGAGTTGTTACTTGAACTACTAACTTGTTTCCTCTTCCTCTTCTACTCTTCTTTTGCGTTTAAACCTTCATTATTTCCTTCCTCAATAACAACCTCTTGATAGAGAGGGTTGAAGCAATTCATATTTCTATCCACATTGTTCACTTTATAATCTGATGCAAAGGAAAGCACACCCTTTCTTGCAAACTCTCAGCACAAAAAATCAATATCTAACATAGAGGTTGAGTTGTTGGAAATTAAAGAAAACTAATCTTCAAATTTCATTAGAAAATTATCCAACTATTGGAAAATTACAAATAAATTTGGAACTAAAAATCTATGCACCCTTATGGCTCATTCAAATGACTACAAATCTGATTTATATCAGATTTAAAAAAAAAATCTACAACAATTAAAATCTTAGCAAACTAATCACAACATCATTGATCTTCTCCACAACAATCTTATCTACCAAACTCCACTTTTCCAAAGACCACTTTCTCATTCTTAGCATAACATTGAAAGAAACCTCCAACTATAGCAAAAACCACTAGAAATCCAAACCATGGATGAAAAAACCATTCCCAAAATCCCATGCCCAACCTTCCAGCTTCCACATTCACCAAAAATATTTACTAATGAATCCTCAATTCCAAGCTTGGAAGAAAAGAATTAAACAAGGAAATAAATAATTTAATTTTTTATGTTTTCTCTCCAACTTCCAATTCCAACAACCAAGAAAGCATTTGTTGGAATGTGCCTTGAAAAGCATCAATAATAAAATAAAATGGATAACCACAAGCTATGACCAAAATATTTTTTAAATCTTGGATTGCATTTTTAATTTATTCACCAACAAAACTAAAAAAGTAGACAAAAGAAAAAAATAAAATAAAATTATTTTTTTGGTTGATGAGGATCGCCTATGGACCCAGATGCTCCTGCATCATAATCCAATGGAAATCCTTTATAATATACTGAATTTGTAACCTTACGAGGGTCTGACATTCTATTTCTATGACCATTTTTCCTTTCTTTAATTTTCTCTTTTAATTTTTCTAATACAATTTCTTGAGCATTTTTCATATGAGGAATATGATTAATTTTCTTGGAGATTCATTGGTTTTATCCAAGCCATCCTCATGGTTGACATATCTTATTTGGCTAAGTTTATCAATATTCTCTTCATCAACACTATTAAGGTTCAGTTGTTCCTCATAATGGGCTTTATCCCCAGCATGAGAACTCTCTTCAATACTATGAGTTCCCTCCTTATCCTTGTTGTCAAAGTCCCTTGGATGGGGATTATCTCTTAGGGAGAGAAAAGGTCCCAAATTATTAAAGGAAGCCTTAGAGGGTTTGGGGTTCCTTTAAAACTTATTGACTCTAGGGTAATCCTTTTTTTATGCCCATCAAATTTTTAAAAAATTATAGTTTAGTTCCCCTAAAGCCTCAACTTCACATTGAAAGATCTTCTCCTCCAAAGAAAATTATTTTATGGATTTGTACCCCAGTATTGAGAGACATAAGAATTATAACATTCATATGTAGCAAGAAAAACCTAGTGTCTTCTATCTAAAATATTTTACCATTAGGTTTGAGAAATTGGGGTAGGAACATCCATATGTGATGAGGAAAAGTCTTAATATTTAGCCAACTAGGTATAAAGAAAAACATATTTTCTTCTTGTGTGGTGTTTGGAGACCAAGCCACAACTTTGAAAAGAGATTTTCCAATAGTACACAAATCTTTTTTCAATAGTCCAAAAATGTTTTTCCAAGTCCCTGTTGATGGCGATTTTGGCACCACAAGAATGCAAACAAAATATTTCTATTTTGCTTCTCTTGAAAGAGAAAGGCAACACATGGATTCCTTAGCTCCCAAGGTCCTTGTAGTTGGGTCTCAACTGTACTGATGTTACTCAGTGGTCAATGCAACAGTAATGTTCAAGGGGCCTGCTGGTGTTGAGCTTCTGGATTGTTCTAAGATCAAGCATGAAATGAAACCTACTTTAACTGGGGTTTTAAAGAAACAACAAAAGATACATCAGGGTTTTGAAATAGAAAAGAGCAATAGTTCATCCAACCTTAACCAGACTTGTTAACTTCAAGGAATTTGTAAACCAAAACTGCAGAACAAGACAAGCTTTTGATTGACACACACAACCTCTTTCATTCACAGTGCTAATTCGCATAATAGATTTTTAATTACCATTCAAATAAAACACAAAATAATATTTCATTCCTTGAAGACTTCAAAAATAAAATGATTAATTTAAGACAAATATCATTCAGGAACACAACATGAAGTAGATTAAACTCTGATTGCTTCTACTGTTATTAAAACAGATAAACAATATTTACAAGGCTGGCACAATCACTAGTGTACAGAGAATCTGAGGCTCCAGATTGTTTCCAACTACACTAAGAGAACTCAAAAAATACATTACAGTCTATACAAAAATCTTACTGCTAACCAAGAAGACAAGAGAAGCTCTCATTACTAAGAATCAAGATGCAACTTTACCTCCTTTTGTTAACTCACTAACTCCTAACAGTTCTAATTCTAAACAGTTCTCAATCTAAAAGTTCTCTAACCTTTGAAATTCTAATCTCTTACTGTCTAATCTAGAAGTGCTAACACTAAAAATTCAAACTTTTGAAGATCTCCCCTTTACAAAGAGGCAAGAATGCCCTATATACAGAACACATCAAAAGGATACGCTGTCCCCCTGTACTAGGGTTTACAAAATATCTCAGATTGTAGAAGAGTCGGCTCTCAGATCTTTCTGAGGAAAGTCAAAATAGCATTCAATGTGAATCCTTGTTGTCCATGCTGATGAAGGATTCCCATTCGCAGGAGAAGTCTTTTTAGATCTTTTGACAACTGCAACATTAACTCTAGCATCTTCGTGTCCACCTTTGGAATCCCTCACGGAGTCACCTTGAATGCTCCAGAATATTTGCATTAATATTGATCTGCCTCTGCTAGTGGTCGCCACAGGTGTCCCCCTGAGTCATGGCTTCTTCCCTCCTTCGAATTTTCTTTCTATTTTGGACCTCCCTGTAGGTTGACCATTCTTCTGGAAACACCATTGGGGCTTCTTGCAGATCTGAACATTTCGCTCGAGCTAATCCATCGTCACCTATTTCTCAGAAAGAGTCCATTTGGTTTGCATTTTGTTGGTCTTCTTTCCCAGGAACAGTCCATCAGTCAAAGGGACCAATGAATCACTCTTTGGCTTCTTTTGATTGGTTGGGCATATGCCAAGTGAGCTCCTCAGGCGGTCAAAGGTGGTCCGATCAACATCGCGTGTCAGTGAGACACCATCAGTGTCTCCCTGACATGATCTCATCCTTCAACAGTCATCGGGGTAACAAGGGACATCGGTGAGACCCTTCGGCGAGTTGTAGGAGTCATACCGAGCTCCAAAAGAACATCAACAAGATAGCTGCTCGTCAATAGGAAATCACAGTGATGATATCCCTCTCGTTTTCCTTTCGGCAAGACTTCTTAATCAGCCCAAGGTCATGGCGATCCCCCATGGTTATACCGATATCTATTTTTCTTCGTGAATCTACCGCTATCGGCAAGACTTTCATAGTCACTACGACCTCCTGGCAAAGATGCAAACCCTTCAACAAGCTTCTTCATATCAGTGAGACTATAATGTTTTGGGGAAACCTTTCCCCGAACTTCTTTCTTCTTATCGAGCCCATTCCCTTCACTGAGACACCCTGGAGTCGCCCAGAGATTTCGCCGAGTGCCCTTTATTCTTTTGGAGTCTCCCCGATTTCCTTTGCTTCGGTGTAACCTCCATGAGTCGGTGAGATATTACCCCGAGTCCCATATCCTTCAGCAATTTTGTTTTATTTCGGCCAGACCCTATTGAATCGGCAAGAGATTATACCGATATTGCTTCACATCGATGAGACCTTTCCTCTTCGTCAAGACCTTATATTGAGGTCTTCTTCTTTCATCGAGTTGCTCACTAGTCGGCCCATGTTGTTGCTGTAACATCACCTCTTCGGCCGGACATTATGCCAAAGGTTTTATCCTTCAGCGAACCTTTGATTTCATTTGGGGCCTCCTTCCTTGTCACCGAGACTCCTGGCGAAGCTTTTTTTTCTTTTGGAGTCTCCCCGACATCCTCCTATCCTCCTCAAGCTCAGCCTTTTTGGTGTGACCTTCTCATGTTGACCAGACCCCTTGCCAACATAGCTACCTTTTGACAATGCCTTACTGTATTGGGAGACATCGATCGGTCGTCGAGACCTTATAGCTAGCCCCGCTCACTACGCCGATGCCGCCTTTGTCACTGTGACCTCACCTCTTTGGCCAGACATTATACCGAAGGTTTTATCCTTTGCTAAAAGCAACTCCCTTTGGCAAGACCTTGAGATTTCGCCGAGACTTCTTAGCGAAGAAGTTGACTCCTGCCAAAGGGATAACTCGTTGTACGGTAGTCGGGGAGACCTCGTGAACTCACTGAAACATCTTGGCGAAGGGAGAACATTGTGTCGATAGTGCATGAATTTTTCCACCCGTCGATGAGACCTAAAGATCTCACCAAGACTTCTCTCCGAAGGAAACCCCTTATGCCAATAGGAAATTCATGTCACCGGGACGATGAACGACATCTTGGCGATAGATGCCCATATATGATTTTTGATCATCGTAGCATCTCTGGGGTTGTGCCGATAGGAAACACAGATGTATGTTGAGAAAAATGCACCAGTAGTCGGCGAGACATCTGCAAGGTCTTGCTGACTTTCTCCTTAGATGATTTTTATGACCAACTGAACTAGGGAAAGCATTCCAACTGAGCTCCCTTGACAAATACCACCCTACATGTGATTTAATCCTACACTCAATGAAGAAAACCATAATGAAGATCACAAGGACATAAGTTAAATAATAAAAAAAACCATTGAAATGAATCCTATGCCAGTAGGGTGCAATTAAATTTTCAAACAAAATGATCATACAACAGTTCGAGTTTTAGGCCGACCCGCAGAATCCAAGTCAGGGAGGAACTTTAGAGAATTCCAAGTCAAGCGGATTCCAGCGGAATAAGCATGAAACCACACATTAGAAACTCAATCTGATCAGCATCAAACCAGGAACAACATGCGAGACCTCAAAATGGCACCAATTAATCGTAAAATGCATCATTATTTATTGGCTAATCCAGTTACTGCAAACCTCTCCACACTTCCTCAGACTCCAGGGAAATCCACACGGGATAGATTTCCACGAAAGAGAAAACCTTCCCGCAAATTCAGAAAAACCAGGGGACAATGGATTTTGGGAAAATACGGTCCAGGGGGGAATCCGCGACAAAACAACGCCTAGCCGAAGTTCGAGCGGGATCCAGGAAAATCTGGATGGGGTGGAAAATCTCGAACCCAGGAGAAAGCCTGAATTCCAACTGAGGAAAAACCAAAAACCAAAGGAAAAGAAGGGAAAAGAAAGGGGGACCCGTTTTGGTTCTAACTCAAAATGGGGTGGTTATGCAAGGCATAACAGTCCCTTTTCTACATTTTATGTTTTTTTAAACACAAAAAAAGCACTTTATAGATCATTCAATAGAATGAAATAAAGATACCTAGTATTTTAACCTAAGCATTATTCAACTAATTATCAAAAAATTATTGAGGGTAGATTATTTACATTGATATAGGAAAGAAAAATTGCAATATCCTTAAGCCTATTTTCTTCCTTTTTCAACTAGACTCCTACATTGGTCCCTTTGTCTCCTCCCATAACGACATCTCCATCGTCTCATTTCAATCCCACTTTGAATTCCACATATTTGGGTGGTTCCTCAAGTTCTTCTTGCAAAGCCTCCTTGAATGTTTTCCTTTCTTCATTGTTACCTTCAAAACCCCCTCCATCAAATAAATTTATTTCGATCAAATCTCACATAGATTCACTTAATACATATGTGCAAGGATAAGATCATACTCCGAGACACATAGCCCCTACCTAGAAAACATAACCCAAAAAATCAATTTAAAATTTTAAACAATAAAACAAAAAGACACAATTAAAATTAATTAAAGAAATAATTAAAATAACTAAAAACCCCTAAATAAAATCCATACGAAAATTGTATATCATTTTTTATAATTACTATTTCAAAATTCAAAAACTTTAAATATATCAATTTGTTTTAAAATTCACATCTTTTAAATTATTCCTTGGTTCTCACTTACCCTTCTTAATTTATTTTAAACATGTTTTAATTTAAATAATAATTTTAATCTACTTCCTAAGGTTCAATTTCAATTTTATTAATTGAGTCATTTCAAAAAATCTTTTCCATTGGTTGTCTTTTATATTTTGGATGAAAATAACTATATTGCATAGATATTTGCATCTATGCATATAAAATGATGAGCAAGCATACACCTAAACTAAAAGTTATCATTTGGCTAAGTTGTTTCAAGTAAAATGAAATGGTTCATCAAAGTCCCTAACTTGATAAAACCTACCTGTGTGTATGAAATATTGGATTAATTAAATAGAAATCAAACACATGTTAATAAGACATTAAATCGAAAAAACTGTAAAAGAAAAATGAAATAAAGCAAACCGTAATCGCAGCTTCTCGAAACCGTCTTATCATCCTCTAACTTCAGCGTTTTGTTGCTTCAAATGGCTCTCAAATCAGTAGATAGAGCTCAACAAAATGACAGCATGAAGAACGAGATAAAAATAAGAATGCATAATATGCAAAAATGCAAAAAGCTTATGCTAAATTGAAAGATATTGCGGTGATATTAAAACTAATATGCATGCAAATGCTGGTGAAAATATGGCTATGTAAATGAGTATACGAAGTGTGCAAATATGAACGATTATGCATAGTGTAAGTGGATGATTAACCAAGGCTTGGATTTGCACGGTCTTTTATAGAGTTTTCGAACGAGTTTGACTGGCTGAATCGATCGACGGTCTGGATCAAGCTTGTTTCGAACGGAGGGCGGGAGATTTTCGAAAGTAGAAGAGGAGAATGGAAGGTTTCCCATTTCTTCGAATTTCGTCATTGAGTTTCGAAGGGAAACTTCCATTTCGAAAGATGAGATGCAAATTTGGAAGGGCGAGTTATCATGAGTTAGAAATTAAATAAAATAAATTTATTTAATTTAAAAGTGGAGATGAAAATGGAAACCCACATAATTGAATAAATTATTTAATTATGTTTTAAAATGAAAATAGGGTGAGGTGGAAAATATTAAATTAAAATATTTAATATTTAATTGGGGATGAAGAATATTCCATTATTCAAATATTCAAAATATTTGAACTTTAGGATAGAATGATAATTAAATGTAAATAAATTATAAAAATTTATTTAATTTAATCAAGCGAAAGGTAAAAGATGAGATGAAGAAGATATTCTATTATTTAAATATTTAAAATATTTAAACTCTAGAATAAGATGATAATTAAATATAAATAAATTATAAAAATTTATTTAATTTAATTAAGCGAAAAGATGGAAATGTTAGTAATTAATTTAATTAAAGGTAGAAGAATTTAGAAGATGAGCGATATAAATAAATAATTAAATTTATTTATATGTAGATGACATTAGATGAATTAATTAAATAAATCATATTTAATTAATTAACAAGCTTAATCATGACCATTTTTAGACATATACATTTTGCCCCTCTTTGAAGTGATGTGTAAGACACATTGCTTCAAAGAAAATAAGATTTTGCCCCTGATCTACCTTCGATGTTTCTGCTGATGATGCCCCCTCGGGAGGTAAAGCAAGGATGAGAGGGAAAGTGGTTTAGCTCACGACAGGAAAATAAATGTCCATTTTGAAAATAAAGTCACATTTTACCC
The DNA here is from genome assembly GCA_007258455.2 of Sequoia sempervirens. Taxonomy (NCBI): domain Eukaryota; kingdom Viridiplantae; phylum Streptophyta; class Pinopsida; order Cupressales; family Cupressaceae; genus Sequoia; species Sequoia sempervirens. Next base: position 577,797,144 of record VDFB02105785.1, read on the forward strand.
TTGTTTTGACCTTTAAGAGGTAAAAGGTTGAAAAAGACAAGTCATTTGTACTGTTGAGTTTGGTGAAAACTGTAGCTGTGAAATCGACATTGCGACATGGAGATTTCGTATCATCGCCACCGATTCGAGAGATCACGCAAATATCAGAGACAAGCTGCTTATGGACCACCGGTGAGTCGCTCGATCCTCTTATGCTTTCGAATTTTTCTGTTTGGATAGAAATTTGCATGTTTTTTTGCGGATTTAGTTTTAAAGTTTACATTTACGTGCATACAGTAAAATTTAGCTGCTTTAAAAAAAAATAGGCACGCATACGGTAGAAACAAATGCACATAGGGTATAGTTTTGAATTTCGTAGGAAAAACCAGTGTAGCACATCTCGTAGAAACTAGCGCACATATAGGGAAGATTCAAAAATTTAGGGATAGAGCGCATATAGGGAAAACAGACGCGCATATAGGAAAGCGCGCATCCAGCGAAAACAGTGGCACATTTGATGAATGAAGTGGCACATACAGGAAAACGCGCATAGGGCACCTGTTTAAGCGCATAGAGTGAAAACTACGACGCATATGGGATTGAGTGCATTCCGTAAAAAGAATGGCGCATCCAGTAAATAGTCAAAATGAATGTTTCGATGAAAATGATGATTTTGTATTGCTTCCTTAGTCAATAGATAGGTAAATTGTCATGTCATCATGTTGATATGGATAGAAATGATAGGAAAATCGAATGATTGATTGATAACCTTGCTTCCTAGGATAGAAAACAAAGAGTAAATGAAACTGATATGATGTTTAATAAATTTGCTTCTTGCGATAGAAAAAAAATAGTAATTGATAGTAGGATAGATGTGATATGATATCCAGCTTGATAGAGCAGATTTGATTTGATTGATAGGACTGATTGTGTGATATGGGTCGCTGATTTGATGCATTGATATGAGTCCTTGATATGAGTCTGATATAGTTCACTGATATAGGTCTAATATAGTTCACTGATATGGGTCTTATTTGATTTTGTTTGAATATGTGATATGATTCTGATGGATGATCCTTATGATGAAAAATAGGAGGTTTTCAAAAACCTCCAGATTAGAGAGCGACATTCAGCAGGATGGGATAGGATCCCTGAGTTGACCCCTGCTGACAGAGCAGTGATTGATGTGTGCAGTTTGAGACCCTTATTGGCGATGCCGCCGATTAGGGTCAACAGAGGATTGTTGACAGCACTTGCAGAGAGATGGCATTCGGAGCATAACACCTTTCACATGCCGACCGGTGAGGTGACAATGACTCCTGAGGATGTATACAGGATCCTAGGTATTCCGGTCATTGGAGCCCTTGTGTATTATGATCACAAGGAGATTGGAGGTACAGATGCTATGAGGAGAGTGTACAGAGATGCGCAGATAGCCGGGTACTGGGTACCGTGGGCAGACTTTCACGGATATCCAGCCTTGCCAGTAGTTTTGGGTGCTTTCATCGGAGGTCTCCTTTGTCCGGATCATCGGGCAAAGGGATTGTCAGTAGGCTAGGGCAGGATTCTAGAGAAGATGATACTACAGCCCAAGAGGTATGCATGGGGGAGCTGCATGTTAGCTCATCTCTATCATGATTTGCACTAGGTAGTTTACAGAGGATCCTCCAGTTTATCTTGTGGGGTTATAATGCTACAGATCTGGGCCTGGGAGCATTTTGCTATGACGAGGCCGGCATGCCCCAGAGTGAGGGCATGAGGTAGGCCATATATCTACATGTATTCTGAGTTCCTTACCTAGCCCAAGCTGGGCAAGGTAGATTATTGGAGACGTCTTCTGGACGATATAGATACAGTCATATGGTGACCATATTTGGATTGTGAGCCATGGGCTACTGATGATATAGAGATTCCCTATGTCTGTATTCCGTGGTTTCTGATAGGGAGGACTCCCTTCATTTTAGAGAGATTTCTGGCATTGCGGGTGCAGAGGCATTTTGGGTTCACACAGGGGATGCTGCAGGGGATTGCACATTACGCGCGGAGCGGGGATGAGGCCGGATGGCGGCCATGTATTGTGTATCAGGCTGCCTATATAGAGTTCATGGCCTTAGCACCTGAGGCATGGATTGACAGACGAGACATCTTGGATGTTGGGATGTCTGATGAGTATGCTGCCTATTTTCACATGCATTCATTTCCACGATTTACTAGTCCTGATGAGCCAGCACCTATTTTGGTGGTACCACAGCCCGTAGCAGGTCGACAGGAGGATGTGGCCGGCGGTGAGCAGGGAGCAGTTGGAGGAGAGGAGGTGGAGAGCGGAGAGGAGCAGGGCTCGGATGATGATGACGATGGGGATGATGGCGGGATGGGAGGACATGCACTGGGTAGGTCGGGGCTGGATATCCTAAGGGGTGTACAGATTATGCAGTGAGCAAGGATAGGGCTAGGGAGGTGGAGAGTGATCCAGATGGCCTCCTCCTCGCAGCAGGGACAGAGATCCACTCTTCAGGCTCAGGTGCAGACATTGCAGGGGCAACAGGGACAGATACAGAGTCAGTTGTCATAGGCACAACTTGCACAGGCACAGGCACAGGTACAGGTATAGGCACCTGCCCCAGACCCACAGTTAGCTCAGGTGATTGCCGAGAGGGATGCATTTAGGCGACGGGTAGTAGAGGCTGAGGGCGTGGCTCAGAGACTGATGGGCACTGTAGAGAGTGTGTCACTGCGAGAGGCCATTGGAGAGGGTATGGAGATGGCCAAGGAGGCTAAGTACTATAGGGTTAGGTACGAGGATCTATGTCCTCCAGAGCGCAGAGAGCCATATCCGTGATCCCATAGCAGGACCCGGAGTAGATCACAGACACATACCTAGAGCAGGGGAGTGACAGGGCCACGGCAGGATCCAGATGCAGGCACCAGTGGCAGACCACCTCCTTCCGGACCAGCACCATCAAGAGCATCCACCAGCTAGACTTTATGATGTTATTTGCGGAGCATGTATATGCCATTTCCGATCATATTTGATGTATTGAACATTGTAGTTTCATTGGACATTTGGACATTTGTATCATTTTTGATGAGTGAGGATATGCAGCGGCGATGATTATTTTGATGATGATGTGATGTGCATTTTATGATGTGATGATATGATATTCATTTATGTCTATATGTTATGGATTTTGTTATGCATGTAAATGATTTGATGACTAACATGATATGCAGGATGATTTGATTATGATATTTTATTATGATTTTGATTTGATGATGGGTACTAATGATGTCATGCAGATGAATTACCTATGATGTGCATTTATTATTTTTGGATTTTTCAATGCAGATGTTGTGTTCATGATAGGTATTATGATATACTGTAAAAATGATGTGAATGCTGTGATGAAATTGAGATGAATAAATAGTGGTGCATTATAAAATGATGTGTGATGAAATAAAATGTTATGATATGAAATGATAAATGAAATTATAATGAAAAGAAATGATATGATATGATAGATGAAATGCTAAATGGAATTGGTAAATGATATGATATGAAATGTTTAAATGATAAAATGATAATAATAAAATAAGATGATATAAAATGGAATGATAATAATAGTGAAATGATATAATAATGGAATGAATGATAATGAATACTGAGTGAAATGAGGTGATAATGAGATGGTAATGACATGAATGAAATGATAAAATGTGAAATAAATGATGATGGAATAAATGGTAATAATAATGAATGGATGGAATGAATGTTAAGTGAATGAAATGACTAGAATGATAATGAATGAATGAAATGATTATAATGGTAATAAAGTGTATATGAAACTACCATGAGTGATAATGATAAATGCAATGATTCAAAAGATAATGATAATGCAAAGTGAAATGAATGAAATAATGGTAATGTGTCGTTAAGATGATAAAAATGAGCTGATAGAATGATAATGGTATCAAGCAAAAATTGTGAAATGATAATAATAGTAAAGTGATAATGAGTGGCTAATGAGATGAAATAAAAACAATAAATACAATATGGAAAGAATATGAAAATAACGATGTGATGCTAGTATGAAATGAAAAATAAAAAATAAAAAATGATAATGATAATGCCATACGAAATGATAATGCAATATTAAATGATAATGATAATGATGATATGGAATGATAACAAGCATGACATGAATTGTGAACAAAATATAAGAGGCTGAAATGCTAATGGATGCAATAATGAAACTAATATGAAATGATATGAGATGCACCTAATTTAGATGATATTGATACTAAAATGATAATGGGTGCAATGACGAAATAATAATGCTAATGATGATGAAACGAAGATGACATGCAATGATAATGATACAAATGTTTGCGTTGTCCTCCACAAATAGTCCCAAAAAAAAAGACAGCCATTGACCCGTCAAAAACTCGTGATGCAAAAATCCAATATGCAGTTATGTACAATGACCTAAAATGAAATGCAACTAAATGAAACTGATCATTTTGTTGAGCCTTTTAGTGAGCCCGCTTAAATTATCATAGAGCGTTTTAAAATGTTGGAAGTATGTACAAGCATCAGAGGGGAAATTAGCACCAATGATGACCTGAGTACAACTTTCATGATTTTTGATATAGCAAGTGAACACAAGCATCTAAGTATAATTGAACCGAGATGACCTGAGCATTTCTTGCGTAAACAAACAAAGACTAACCACCAGCTGATGCAAATTTGGAACTGTCATCAATGATAATCTTTGGAGAATCATATCTTGTGACATATTTGCAACAGATAAATGATTAACCTCTAGATAGCAGACAAAGAAAAAAATCATCCTCTTTCCTTGCCACTCTAGTTCAGTACATCATTGAGTGTGCTCCAGAGAAATGATATCAAAAAATTAAACAACCATTATTCGATAATGAAACACTGTGATTCCAAACATTAGTTAGATTAGAGATCATCCAGATATGAGTCATGGTAAGGTATGCAATTGAAAGCCACTGTGATATGGATCAATGTTTGGATGCTTTGATTTGATTTGGTTGCTTTGTTTTGCGTGATTGTTTTTGATGTCATTGTCTTACTGTTGAAAATTGATTGCCCCCAGTGTTCCCAGATTTGTCCTTGGTATCAACACAACTTGTTGAAAAGAATATGTACAATAATCAAGCCATGATAAGACGTTATCATTCAAGGCAAATGATGAGAGCATGGTGCTGGTGTGACCCCAAGATGATGGAAAAGATGCATGAAAATGAAGGCTAAAAAAGTAAATGCAGAACATGAACTAATAGATGGAGAGCTTCCAAATAGCGTATGTTTGCCAAATTTTCACTATTTGTTTTTATTGCATTTTTCTTGTCAATAGGCTGCTTGTTTGCCAGGTTTTCACCCTATGACATTTTTTTTTTTTAAATTCAGGACTTTTTCTGATTTTTTTGATATTTCTTCAGGACTTTTTCTAATTTTTTTGATATTTCTTCAGGACTTTTTCTGATTTTTTTGATATTTATTTAGAACTTTTTCTGATGATGATAATCGTCTTAGACATAATACTTTTTCAAATGCATGCTATTGATAGGCTCATCAAACAGGTCCCCTTCTGGCGTTGATAACTTGTATGCTCCTAAACTGTAAACTACGATAACCACATAAGGACCTAGCCAATTTGGTTCGAACTTTCCTTTCTTCTCTCTGTCTTGTTGATTGCGTGGATTCTCTTTCAGAACAAGATCACCCACTTGAAAGGTTCATGGATTTACTCTGTGGTTATAGCTACGAGACATCATTTGTTGGTAAGCTTTCAAATAATCAGCTGCTCTTTGTCTCTTTTCATCCAGAAGTTCTAGTTCTTGGAGTCGGGAAACTCGATATTCATCATCTATTGTAAGGCCTTTCAATGATACTCTGAGTGAGGGAATCTCAACTTCTAAGGGCAATATGGCCTCTGCTCCATAGACAAGGGCGAATGGCGTTGCTCTTGTTGGCGTGCAAACACTGGTTCTGTAGGCCCATAGAGCAGGATTGAGTTGAACGTGCCAATCCTTCCCTGAAGTATTTACAGTTTTCTTCAAGATTTTCAATATTATTTTATTTGAGGCTTCTGCTTGGCCATTCCCTTGTGGATAGTAAGGTTTTGAGTATCTATGTTGTATGCAAAATCTCTCACAAAGTTCATCAACATCTTAATTTTTGAATGGACGTCCATTATCTGTGATAATGGAGTTGGGAATGTCATACCGACAAATGATATAGTTGAGTATAAATGATGATATTTGTTTGCCGGTAACTTTAGTAAGAGGGACTGCCTCAATCCCCTTGGTGAAATACTCTGTTGCTGTGATGATGAATTTATGTCCATTTGATGAGCGGTGGGAATGAGCAATAGATGAATTCAGAGCGGTTGGCATGAACAATAGATTATGAATTCCCGATAGGCAATAGATGAATTCGTGGTGATCACGAGGGGCACACTCTATTCCAGATTACACCTACGGTTGAGAAGGTTTGCCCTACAATTCTATGGTGGAGTACATCTATAGTTTAGATTGGAAATAGCAGTCTACGGATGGTGGAAACTCTAGTTGCAAACGCTTAGATACGGTGAATGAATGCCATGTCACTCGCTCCCGAAAAGCAGTGAAGGATGAATCTTGCCTACTAGATCTAGCCCCCATTGAGAAAATGGCCAGGTTGGTGTGAATGGTTGTAATTCTTGTGCAGGAGCATGAATGAGATTCCCATGAATCTGACATTTTGAACATGTTTTCACAAAAGTGAATGATTCCCTCTCCATTGTAGGCCAGTAATAACCCATTCTAATCATTTTTTTAGATAAGGTCAGTCCACTTGAATGAGTACCATAGATGCCACCATGAACTTCTTGTAAAGCTTTGTCAGATTCCTCACGTTCAAGACATCAGAGTAAAGTGCCATCAAGACCATGACGATAAAGGGTGTCAGCGATGAGGGTATAGCGAGCGGATTGGCGAATAAAGTTGCATTTTTTATTACGAGGTAAATTGGGTGGTAAGATGTCGTCTTTGAGGTAAGCATAAATTTTTCCATACTAAGGCGAATCGGATCCTATCAAGTGACAAATGATTTGGCTTTCAGGGGTATCATATGCAGGTGTAAATGATTGTTCCACCAGAAATTCATAACGATTTTGAGTTTCTGGGAGTTGTAACAATGATGCGATTGTAGCCATAGCATCAGCTGCTTTATTATCAAGCCTTGGAATTTGTGTAAATTTGATGTCCACAAAGTATTTCTTGAAGTCATCCACCGTCTTTTTATAAGGTAGCAGTTTTGTATCTTTAGTTTGATAGTCATCATTGATCTGACAAATGACCAACTATGAGTCACCAAACATCTGTAATTCTGTTATTCTCCATTCCAGTGCTATCTTGAGTCCAGTGATTAATGCTTCATATTCAGCTATGTTGTTGGTGCATGGAAACATTAGCCTATATGAACGGGGAATGGTATGCCCTTGAGGGGTGATAAAAAGTATGCCTGCCCCCGATCCATGTTGAGTGAAAGAACCATCAAAATATAAGGCCCACGTTTGTTTAGATTCTGCAGTGAATACATCTGCATCTAGAAATTCAATGTGCAAGGGATGATCTGCTTGTAGTGGTGCCTCTGCTAATTGATCGGCTATAACTTGTCCTTTGATGGCCTTGCAGTCAATATAGTGTATGTCAAACTCACTTAGAATCATTACCCACTTTGCTAACCTCCCTGTCAATGATGCTTTGCTCAACAAATACTTGAGTGGATCAATTTTTGAAACCAAATTGACTGTATGGGTTAGCATGTAATGCCGAAACTTCTATGAAGCAAAAAATACTGCCAGACAAGCCTTCTCAATAGAAGTGTAGTTGAGCTCATGACTTGTTAGTGTTCTACTGATGTAGTAGATTGCACGTTCCTTTCCAGTAGTGTCTTCTTGTGCTAGCAGTGCCCCCAGAGATGTCTCTGTTGCAGCAATGTATAAGATGAGTGGTTTATCTAGATTTGGTGATACGAGAACTGGTGGAGTCATTAGATATTCTTTGATTTTCTGGAAAGCCAATTCACATTTGTCATCCCACTTGAAAGGAACATTTTTATACAGTAGATGTGTGAATGGTAGACTTTTGTCGGCCAATTGTGCAATGAACCTCCGTATAGATTGAAGTCGTCCTTGTAGTGATCTCAACTGACTGATGTTCTTTGGTGGAGGAATTTCCATTATTGCTTGAACTTTTGCTGGATCTACTTCAATTCCTTTTTCTAAAACAATGTACCCCAAGAGTTTTCAGATTTGACCCCGAAAACACATTTCTTAGGGTTGAGGCGAACTTTGAATTTCTCTAATCTTGCAAATATTTTGGATAATATTTCAAGATGTCCTTCTCTGGTGTATGATTTTTCCAGTATATCATCCACATAATCTTCCATGAAGACATGCATCATGTCATGAAAGATTGTAGTCATGGCTCTTTGGTAGGTAGCCCCAGCATTCTTCAGACCGAAGGGCATGACGTTCCAACAATAAGTCCCCCATGGACATGTGATTTCTCCTGGTCTTCAGGTGCAATCTTGATTTGGTTATATCCAGGAAAACCATCCATTAATGAATACATGGCATGGCCAGCTGTTAGATCAACTATAGTGTCGATGTTTGGTAATGGAAAATCATCTTTAGGGCATGCTTTGTTGAGATCTCTAAAATCTGTGCATATTCTGACATTTTTATCTGGTTTGGATATAGGTACAATGTTAGAAATCCATTCTGCATAGTCAATTGGTCTTATGAAGCCCACATCAAGGAGTTTTCTTAATTCTTTCTTAACCAATAATGCAACATGAGGGTGCATCTTCCTGAGTTTTTGTTTCACTGGCTTGACCTTTGGTTTTATAGACAAATGATGCATGATGAGATCAGGATCAAGACCAGGCATGTCAGCATAAGACCACGCAAAATTGACCTAATTTTCCTTCAGGAATTCCATGAAATTTGGTATTTCTTGCTCTGTCATTGATGCAGCTAACTGTAAAATTCTTGGTTTGTCCGAAGTTTTAAGATCAACAGCATTTGTAGGCTCAATCAGAATAGGCGATCGCTCATGGTAGTGCTCCGGGAGAGTGTTAAGAGTCCCATCATTCGGTGCCTCAAAGAGGTTTTCACCATCTGATATGCTCTTTATTTTATCTTTTGTTTGATCTAATACTGCCAGATTCTGGTTTTCACCATTAGATCTTTCTTTTATATTTTTACTTTTACAGCTAGGAGACTTGACACTCTCCTGATCAAAAACTCTATGTCAAAAATCACTAGTGGAACAATCATTTGTATCCTCTGCGGAAAGGAAGTTTACAATAGCTTCATCACTTGGAAACATGGGTATGTTAATAGGTTCAATAGAATCCCAATCAATGAGGTCAGGATGGATTAAAGGTAGAGGATCGTCAGGTTGCGTGAAATCGGCTATGGTTAAGGTCATAACATAGTGATCTGTAGGATCCGAGGTATGAGGTGAATCAATGATGATACCATCCTCATGATAGTCTTGTTCATTTAGATCTGATTCAGTATCACTAGAATCATAGTCGATTTGTGGTTCAGATTCTTGTGGTTGGGACCCTGAACCTTATCCTTCAATTAGAGTTGGGGCATATTGGTGTATTACATCCACTTCTTTGTCCCTCCAGAACTCATTATTATAAATGGTATCCCATTCATATTCCGCAGAGTCTATGTCAGAATTGTTGTCTAGGAAATTTTGAACTGTCGCCAAACATGCTTTTCTAGAATCTGAGCTTTCTTGTAATGCGAAGACATTGCCGTGTTTGGATTTGCTTTCTTTAGAGTGAGTATCATAACCCAATCCTATTTTCTCTTTTGCAGCAAGTCCGCAGAGGTGAATGGGTTCAACTACTCCTTCCTTCCTTTTTCTGATAGGTCCTTCATCATAGCCCATCTTCTGCATGATTAAATATCCTTTTCCATATTTGTCTGTGGGTAATTTGACGTTAGAAACTATTTCATCTTCATCTTTATAGAGCCAATTTAGAATTTTAGTATCCTCAGGGTTTTCCATGGGGAATTTTTCTTTGATGAATTGTCCATTAAATTTTGTATTTGGCTCTATTGGCATTTGCTTTGATGTTGATGCTGCTGATATTTGGTGTTCCCTGATAGATGGTTGTCCATGTGATCGAGGTGATGTAGGTAAATTGATAAGACAAAGAGAGTATTCTCCAACTCCATGATCCTTGAATTTCATCTTTTTGTCAAAACTATTGGTCAATTGACTGATTTGTGTATCAATCTTTAGAGACGTACTAGCATGAGCTTCTCGATTATTAGGGACCAAAGTATCTTGACTTGCTTTCATGTTGGCACAAGTTTGAATGTTGGAATTATCAGCAGGTATTGTGATTTCTTGTCCATCATAAGGAAACTTAAGACATTGATGGTAAGTTGATGGGACAACTTGCATTTCATGGATCCAAGGACGACCCAACAAGATGTTATATGCCAGATCACGATCCAGTACTTGAAAAAAAGTATTCTTTATAACAGGGCCCACTCTGATTGGCAGCATGATTAGACCTTTGGATGCTCTTTCTTCATCATCATAGGATTTTATGGTAATCTTTCTTCTGAAATCAATGGAGTCCTCAGAAAATCCTAAGGCTTTGACCAACTTCAAGGTACAAATGTTCAAACCAGCACCTCCATCTATTAGAACTCGTCTAATGCGAAACTTATGAATCATGACTTCTAAGTACAAAGAAGAATTATGGGGATGAGTTATGGAAATGTCATCTTTATCAGAGAATGAAAGGCAAGTGGGTGAGGACAAATGCCCTACCATGGCTTGAAATTGATTCACATCCAATTCAGTTGATACATTGGTTTCAATGAGGGATTTTTCGAGAACTTCTTTATGGGCTGGAGAAATCCTTAATAGTTCCAAAATTGAAATTTGAGCGGGGGTTTTTCGAAGTTGATTGACCAAATCATATTGATGTTGAGGTGGGGATTCAATGGATTTTGAAGAAGCGCCTTTCAAGACAACTTTAGCTTGTGCTTTTGTTGTTGCGTTGACTTCCCTATATTCCACCTTCTCGTTGACTTTAATGACATTTACTCGCTCATCGTCTACGTAGATATGGTTGATTATATGATCATCATTAATGTGATTCACTTTTTTGTTAGAAGACTCACCTTTTTGATAATTAGGTAAAGGATTACGAAATGCTTGGTGGTCTACATTGGTTTGTTGATTTCCTTCTATTGTGATGATATCATTATCAATCAAGTCTTGAATAGCATTCTTCAAGGCTTCGCAGTTGTTTGTACAATGACCCTTACACCGATGATAATCACAATAGTGTGCCTCATTCCATGATGGAGGCTTTACACTGGGTTCATAATTCCGTTGAGGCGGTAAAGTAATGACATTTTTGGCCATCAACTCTTTAAACGCGGATTCTACAAATTGACCCAATGGAGTGAAAGTTCTTCTATTTGAGAAGAATGAAAATCTTTGCGGATTTGAATTTGAGGTGTTCCCTAAAGAATTGTGATTGTTATTGTTTCCTCGGTAACCCTGATTGTTGGAAATCCCTTGATGGGGAGTAGAGTTTTGATTTGTATTATTCCTCGATAGAGGAGGATTATTTCCATGATTTGCAATTGAGTTGAAATTTTTGTTGCAAGTGTTTGGAGTAGTGAGGACAAATGGTTTGGTTGAAGCATGATTTGCATCCACAACACCATCGTTCACCATATTTTTGTTACGAGTCCAGAATTTGGACTTGTCCTGATTATTGTGATGGTTAGATGAGCTAGGATTTTCTTTGTCATGTTTTATTATGCCTCTTTTGACCAAAGCATTTTCAATGGTTAAGTTATCTTCGATCATTTTCTCAAAAGAAGAGGGACAATGAAAGTTCAAGTGATAGCTCATTTCTGAATTTAAACTATTGATGAAAGTTTAACCATCTTTTCTTTCTCAGGGACAGGACGTGGGTATCTGGCAAACATTCTTCTCCATCTCTGAAGAAATGTAATGAAAGGTTCACCAGGTCTTTGTGCAACTTTACAAAGGTCTATCATGGTGATTTGATGTTGTATGTTGTAAGTATACTGTGATATGAATAGGTTGATCAATTCTTCAAAGGTTTTGACGAGAGGTGTGATCTTGGATAACTATTCCATAGAATGTACTCCCAGACTCCTAGGAAATAATCGCATTAAGTAAGTATCTTCGTAAGAAAATTCTAATGGCAGGTTCCTGAAGTCTTTAACGTGATCGATTGGATCCGTTTTCCCATTATAGCGATCAAATTTTGGCATTTCACAATGCTTGGGAAAAGGAATCATGTTTAAACTTCTGTCGAAAGGATAAGGACAGATGTCCTCCAGAGTGTATTTCTTTGTGGTTGTTCCCCCTTGTAATTCTCTAACTTGTCCTTAAAGTGCCTTGATTTGTTGGGTTAAAGCACTAAGATCTGAAAGGGGTGTTTGTTTAGGTTTGTTTTTCAAGTTTTCAGTGTCAAAGTAGTGAGGTAATTTAGCCCCTTGTTCGGCTAGATAGCAAAAATATTTTTCCTTGTCTCGCTGCAAGATCTTTTCAATGGCTTTATGGAATTTTGGATCTTTTTCAACCTCTCTAAGACGTTCCTCTTCTTGTTCTTCATCACTATCCACTTGATTTTTATCTCTGTAATTATGAAAAGGATTTTCTTCTCTATTGTCCATGTTGTTGTTGAAAAGTGGATTTTTATTTATGCTGAAAATGGGATTACTGCTTTCCCCTTCTTCGCGAATGTTTTGAATATGACTTTCTTTTTGGATTGTATCCTTTGATTTGTTATGTTGAGATTTTGTGGAGATAGGCATATGTTTTTGAAAATTTCCTTTAAACTTAGATCACAATTTTTTTGACAAGTGCAACGGTGATGATATCTTGATCTGATAAGATATGTAATCTTATGATATGATCAAGGATGCTCCTAACTTATTGGTTGTGGCTTCCAGGATGATAAAGGATTTCAGAATCCTGTTGGGGGAAGTTTAGCCAAAAATTAGAAAGTTGTTTTGAAAGGTGCACTTTAAAAGATTTTGATCTTCGTTTTCAAGGAGATTCTCTCAAGATCTTTGAAGAATATGGCTTGGGTGTGAAGGACATTCTATCGAAGGTTGGGGTATGTTGTCAAATTCTAGAGGTTGGTTATGATTATGCCGTTGTGATAGAGCTCTTCTTTGATAACAAGTTCGGGAATCTAAGGGATCTACAGCATATTCGTCAATGAATCCTCTAACAAAATCCTGATATCTGTGAAGAAATCCTCGATACTGAAGCAAGACTTGTCAATTTGTGTACAAGAATTTTCTCTTTTGCAGTGTTTTCTTATATCCTAACAGTTTTCTTAGGTTTTCTGATTCTCTTAGAAACTGATTTCTTGGTAAACTTTGTTGACTTCCAATCCCTAAGCATGGAAAAGGTATTGGGAATTTTTTTGAAGTAATGATATGACAAAACTCCTAAGTGGCTTTCAGTTGTTGTTAGATTCATGTTTCTTTTGGATAATCTCTTTATCTGAATTTAATGTAATGGAAGACACAACAAACATTTTTGAAAATAGTTGTTCTTAAAGCCCTATACTAATATGAAGTGTTTGATCAAGAAATGTTTTTCATCAAATGTTTTCACAGGTTTTTCACATGAAAGACAGTTCAGGCAGACTCACTCTTAAGTGCTCAAATAGGTCATTCTAGTAATCAACAGCCCACATCTTAGAACTGCGTCAACTCACACAGTCGTGTCACCCTTGAAGGGGCGCCTATGTTTTTGTCTTTTCCAGGTGCGTACTCAGAGTTACGGAAGTGAATACCGGATCCCCTGAGCAAACAGTCCTTGGCAGTTATATGGTGAGTGTCTTGGGGGCAGATTCTTCCCTCCCCTTGCACTGTGATTATTAGAATGTTTGGCAACTGACTCGGCTGGCTACTACACTAGGTTCGTAGTAAGGATTTCTATTCGGTGCGGCAATAATAAACTCCCTTAGGAGACCTCCCAACCTTTAGAACAAAGGCTTTGGGGATGGTTATCTTGCACACTACCAGCAAAAGAGGGTTTCCCCAGATCTGCTTTAAATTTTATAGTGGGGCAGAATAGCCTGGCTTTGGCTTGAACCCACTTGAGTCGTTCCCGTAGGGTGAGTACTTTTTCCCACTACGGCAGGCTCTCTAAAGGATGTAACAATAAAATTGCATGAAATTAAAAGGAAAATTTGGTATTCTGATCACCTAGTTAAGGGGAGAGCATAGACCTATTGCCACAATCACAACAAGCAAATGTTCTTTTTAACATCCAAATAACAATGAGCTATTCTAAGTGAAGATATTGCTTCACCAAAAAAAAATAGATTGTTCAATTTTAACCGCAAGATTCATTGTTTGGTGACTATCCTAGATTGCTTCATTTTATCCCGATGTGGCTACCCTAGGATTGCTTCATTTTAAAACTTTTAGAAAGGAAACAGAATTTTGTCTGCGGAATGTGTCAGACTCAGAATTCTATAAAAAAATTTACAGTCTATATGCGCCTAAACAGAGGCTGTATGCCCCGAAACATATATGCGCCAGAACAGATACTGTATGCACTGAAACATATATGCACCATAACAAATACTGTATGCGCCGAAACAGAAACTGGATGCACCCGAACAGAAGCTAGATGCGATGGAACAAATACTATAAGCGCCTAAACAGAGACTAGATGCGCCGTAAGAAAATGTCAAAATAAGTATTGTGCATATGAGAAGAAAATTATATGCGCTTTAACAGTCACTATATGCGCTTTAACAATCACGGATGCACCATAACAGTCACAGGATGCACCATAACAGTCACAGGATGCGCCGTAACAGTCACGGGATGCGCGTAGAAATTCTGCAAAATCAAAAGTTAAAGTTTTCCGTATGCGCGTCAGGAATTTTTGAATGTGCCTAAACGTCAGAATTTTCCAAAGAACCGATTCCAGAAAGCTGAAACTGTCAAAATAAACTTACAGAAAACGTTAAATTCGTGGGTTCGAGTCCCACGGTGGGCGCCATTTTATGTGTGTATGAAATATTGGATTAATTAAATAGAAATCAAACACATGTTAATAAGACATTAAATCAAAAAAGCTGTAAAAGAAAAATGAAATAAAGCAAACCGTAATCGCAGCTTCTCAAAACCATCTTATCCTCCTCTAACTTCAGCATTTTTTTGCTTCAAATGGCTCTCAGATCAGCAGATAGAGCTCAACAAAATGACAGCATGAAGAACGAGATAAAAATAAGAATGCATAATATGCAAAAATGCAAAAAGCTTATGCTAAATTGAAAGATATTGCTGTGATATTAAAACTAATATGCATGCAAATGCTGGTGAAAATATGGCTATGTAAATGAGTATACGAAGTGTGCAAACATGAACGATTATGCATAGTGTAAGTGGATGATTAACCAAGGCTTGGATTTGCACAGTCTTTTATAGAGTTTTCGAACGAGTTTGATTGGCTGAATCGATCGACAGTCCGGATCAAGCTTGTTTCGAACGGAGGGCGTGAGATTTTCGAAAGTAGAAGAGGAGAATGGAAGGTTTCCCATTTCTTCGAATTTCGTCATTGAGTTTCGAAGGGAACTTCCATTTCGAAAGATGAGATGCAAATTTGGAAGGGCGAGTTAGCATGAGTTAGAAATTAAATAAAATAAATTTATTTAATTTAAAAGTGGAAATGAAAATGGAAACCCACATAATTGAATAAATTATTTAATTATGTTTTAAAATGAAATTAGGGTGAGGTGGAAAATATTAAATTAAAATATTTAATATTTAATTGGGGACGAAGAATATTCCATTATTCAAATATTCAAAATATTTGAACTTTAGGATAGAATGATAATTAAATGTAAATAAATTATAAAAATTTATTTAATTTAATCAAGCGAAAGGTAAAAGATGAGATGAAGAAGATATTCTATTATTTAAATATTTAAAATATTTAAACTCTAGAATAAGATGATAATTAAATATAAATAAATTATAAAAATTTATTTAATTTAATTAAGCGAAAAGATGGAAATGTTAGTAATTAATTTAATTAAAGGTAGAAGAATTTAGAAGATGAACGATATAAATAAATAATTAAATTTATTTATATGTAGATGACATTTAGAGGAATTAATTAAATAAATCATATTTAATTAATTAACAAGCTTAATCATGACCATTTTTAGACGTATACACTACCTAATCACATCTCTAAAGAATATGAGCCTTTCTAAATGACATATTTAAGAACCATTGCATCATCCTCACTAATTAAACAAAACCAATTAAATTATAAACCTTCATTGTTAAAAATATTTTTAAACAAGTAACATAAAAATCTTATGAAAGGAAAATAAAAATCCCTACACATGTACTTTTATGTGCTAACATGTGTATATACTATAGAATTCAATGGAGTTTCTCTAACAACAAAACAATGAAACATCAAATTTCTCATGCATAAAAATGGCTCATGCATAACCATTGATGATGGAGGAGCACTTGCCACACCTTGTGGTGTGGTTAGTCATGGATCTTACATGACCTACCTACATCTACACTATTTTTTATCACATGTACAATTGAATTAAACTATATGGACACAAATTAAAATAAATAAATAGAAATTAAATAATGCAAATTTAAGTTAAAACTATCTATACATATGCAATTTTAGGGTCAATATATATTGGTTTACTTGAGTGTAAGGTGTGCCAACTTGTATAGTTGTCAATGCAAAACAAAGATGATCTAATCAAGATGATTTCCTAAAGCCACTCATCTGTACCAAACACTTTAAATTTATTAAATTTTGATACATGTACATGTTACATATTTTAAACAAATTAAAATGTGACAACGTGTACCTGTGTAGGATGATCATTGGAACATAGTAAATCCACATTAATAAATATTAGTAAAGCTAAAAGATTAAAATATTAAAAAATAAATTTGATTGTTTTAACAATTTGCTTGTCTATTCTTAATGAGAAGGCCAGGAAATAGATAGAGGTAGCTCTTGGTGAGAAAGATCTTGCTGGTGAAAGGCAAGTGGTGGAGGAAGCTTTAGTTGACAAGGCTACTAGTTCACATAATGTTTTGGTTAATGAGGTAAATGTGGTTGGGCTCGGTGCTAGAACTCACAATAAGACCAAGATGAAGGCTGGGGCCCCTGCTAAAGAAATGTCTGAAGTCATGGATGCACATCAGAAGACTATTGAGAGTGACATGGAAGCTTCTAGTATTCTAAAGAATATGTAGTTTTTTGTTTTTTTCCTTCCTTTTTGGCTACTGTTGTGCTAATGGTTTGCTGCATTTTGGCTGTTGTTTACTTTGTTTAATTGTCTTTCGCTTCGGCTATTCTTTTTTGTAAAGGGTTTCAGGGCCCCTTCAAAACTTGTTTACCTCTTTAAAATAATTTGCATGTCTATTTATGCCAAGGTCTAAAATCCAAAGGAACCCAACAAGTGTGAATTTATAACAAAGAAGTACCCAAGAGTTATGACATGAACTGTGAAAAAGTGTAACAAGAAAGATCTATGCCTCAATAAAAACATCATAGAGTATATTGGCAGTAGTTGATTCCTCCTTCACTTTTGGTAACAACTCAACTAAATGTGTAGTAGTTGACGTTGTAGGTGATCAAAGTCATTTGGACCACAAAAAATTAGAATACAACTACACAAGTGAGCTATAGGAGTTGCAATAGGTATTTAGATACAGTGAAGCAATCATGGAAGCAACTGTGTGTACCTAAAAAATGGTTAGGTCATAAAACCAAATAATCAATATGTTTTTCTTTTATTCTTATTTTTTTCAATTTTGATAATGACAAATGACTGCTAGCAAACCAATTTTCAACTACTTATTGCTTAGTGGAGTTGTGAAAATAATTAATTTTTTTTTCAACTACAATTTGCTAAACCTTAATTTTCAAATTGTAGTTGTCTAACAACACTCGATGAAGCCCTTGGTGATTTTTTGTTAATGGATGATGAATCTTTTGACATTTTTCATTCCACCTTTGCCTGCATATTGGTTGAAATGGATGTTTCAAAAGCGCTGCCTGTTGAGGTTTTACTTAAATTTTCTAAGGGTTCTTGGGTCCAATCTTTGGATTATGAAGGGATTCCCTTCTAGTGTAGAAGATGTTTAAAATAGGTCATGTTGCTACACAATGCAGATTTGAGAAAAAAGCAAAGATGGCTACATGGTGGATAGGTGCTTCTTAACAACATTATATGGTTGAGAAGAAATCTAAACAACTTAGGAGTTTTTCTGAGGTGGTTGCTTCAGAATCACAGGGTCTTGGGGCATCACCTTTGGATGTCTCAAATGGAGGGGCTACTAAGGTTACCCCTAATGAGCAAGTGACTAAGTCTCAAACTGCCATTTTTGGTGATAGCACTACGACTTCCATATCTGACAACTTTACATATAATTCTTTGTTTGTGCGAAGGAATAATGATGAAATCTCTAAGACTATGGCTGCAAGCATTCATCTTTAGGAAAATTGTGAGCTAGCTTGGCTTGAGAAGGCAGCGCAGGTGGAAGAAGGTTGGATTACTGTTAAGGGCAAGAAAGTAAAACTCTCTAGGCCTTCTTTTGACATGACTCTTTGTTCCCACAAGAGTAGTTCTAAATGTAAATCTTGATAGGTCTTGTATGGGGGCTGGTTTTTGGCTGGCTGCAGGCTGTCCTTTCTGCAGCTTTGTTTTTTATTGTAAAGGGTTTTGGGTCCCTTCAAAACCTGTTTTTACTTGAATAAAAAACAACACTCGAAAGTTTTCATTGGATTTTTTTTCTTTCCATTATTTTCATTTGATAAATTGTATATAATGACTTAAAGAAAATCAAACTCTTTTATGGATGTTGAAGTGATACTATTCAAAACTTGAGTTTCTTTTATATAAACTCCACAAAAAGTCACCTTAGAAATTGGTTACATGTAAAACTTGAACAAGGAAGAGTGTATATCCAACATTTTTTATTAATAACTCTAATAAAAAATATTTAATTAGAATTATAAATTATAAATTTGAAGTATAAGTCACCCATACTTTAAAGAAATAAGAAATTACTCCTTAGCCCATATCATGTGGTAAAGCTTATGTAGCTAAGAAATGAACTAACAGGGAAATAGGGGGAGAGGATGATGTGGGAAATGAATGTGGTGGTTCATCACAAAGACCTATTTCCCTAATTTCATTCAAATAAATGAGATCCACACAATGAAATGACAATCAACCCTTAGGTGAATCTACAAATTTCCTATCTATGCAAGGACGAGGGTATGAGTCAAATAGCACTTTGGGGAGAAAGATTATAACCATCAAACAAACCCCAAAATGCAAGCTTTAAAATGCAAATGAAGAACAATAATCAAATCTAACATAAACATTAATCAAAAGGGGGAAATAATGTGTACCTTTCACCAAAAGTCACCTTTTGAAGCTCACTAAGGACTCATTTGTCCTATAGCGAATGGGTCCTAGCTAGGGTTCCTAAAAAATGCTTTCTGGGTTCTCTTTTGCTGTGTTTGCACTCCCAAATTCTTGATTCCTACTATCGGACAACGGAAAATAAATTTTGTAAAGGATTTTCCATTATATGACAACTTTTCTTGCAACTTTGACAACTTTGCAACTTTCTTCAATTTTTCTCTTCAAAGGATCTTCAACCTAAACTTTGCAATCACACATCAAAGAGAGAAAAATATTGTTTGTTAGGTGATGGGGGTTTGATTTGGTAATTAAATCTTGAAATGAATCAAAATATTATGAAGGAATGATGAATGAACAACACTATGTAACAACTCACCAAACGTTATTTGAACCTTGGATTGTAGATCTGCAAACTTGCATGAATTGGCTTCAATGGATGTAGATCTTGATCATGAAACTTGTCTTGAAACAATGCCTTTGATATGCTTGAATAGATCTTGAACTCTACATCACCATATTAGCTCAAACAACATATATGATGTAATAAATCTTTGACATGACAATGGAATCTTGATTGCTACAATAATCTTCAATAATTCTTCCCTTGAATGCCTTGAAAATGCTCTTGAAATGCTCTTGATCTCATAAATTTGCTCTAAGATTTGAACACTTGAAAATCTAGGACGCTCTTTTAAAAATTCTAGGTGAAACTAAGTGAAATGACATCTTATTTATACATATCTTAACATTAATTCCCAAAATTCAAATATCACAAACCAACATTTGGATGTACATTTCAAATCATTGAAAAACCGCCAAACCACTTGCGTAGGACACACATTGATCAATGTCAAACCTTATGTTATGGCATTTATGAATGTCGAGTTTTATCCCTCAAAATTTGCAATTAATTGGACTTGGATTTGAATTAAACGGGTCAATTAAGACAAATTAACCTCAATCAATTAAAAAAGCCCTAGATTAATGTGAAAGTGTAAAGATACACCTTACAACACAAAAAAAAGGTACAATTAAGTTCATTTTAATTAAAAAAGCCCTAAACTTAATGTGAATATGTAAAACATATTACAAAACCAAATTAAGACATAATTACTTGCTCATTTATTATTAATTATTCATTCCCAAATTAAGTGTGAAAAATGGATAGTTTTTCCTACACTACAAGAAATAAATAAAAACAACGGATGAAACTTCTAAAATGTCTTCAAATGCACTAGTTTCTCATCTCGAACACATTCTCCTACCTATTGGTTTAGTTTGCTTATCCTAACTATACCATGAATTGTACACATAAAAAAAAAATATATGTTCTAAATGCTTTAGAAAGAAGATAAATATGAAGGAATAAATCTTGATCTTCTAAGAGCAACATGGTGCTACCCAACCCACTCTAAATATAGTTGATCTAAAAATACAGCCTATAGCTTGAGATCATTGTCACACAACATTCTAAGACTACACAAACTATGCCTAAAGATGTGTAAACTAAGTAAGTACAATTGAGCCATAACCAAACAAAATATTAATATAAGATCTTACTACCTAGGGCAGGGCATCTCACCTATATTAGAAAAGGCTCCGGTATATGAAGCAGAATAATTGTTTATCACCATTAGCAAGTGTCACAGCTTCTTCCAATTCTTTCACCAGTACACTCATTTTGGCTCTATTCGTTGACTCCTTTTCTATTCACAGGTATGCAATCTCTGCAACTTTCTAAGATGATTCTACATCATATCAACCAACCAATGAAGAATCCATAAGCTCTTTTATTTTTCCACATGAAAGCAAATTGTATGTGTGATGCAATGATTTTTTTATTATGTTGTTAATGAGCATATATAAAAATGATTGAAAACATTGAATTAGGCTACAATTAGATGGATTACAGATAGTACTATTCTATCCTCGTGATACTCCAGAAATAATTTCCAATAAAACCACTCCAAATCTATAGACATCGGTCTTCTTATTTAATGATGATGTTTCAAAGAATCTACATTAAAGTTTCCACATTTTAATCTACTATTTTATCGTTCCAGAAGTTCATAATTAGGTGAAAAGTATATTCAAGAGTACTTAGACTAGGAGTATTCAAGAAAAAATAAATGCTATGGTGTTATGTGAAATACTCAAGACCAAGATACCCATGGTCCCTTTCACTTCGGTTAATATATAACCATTAAAACTTTCTACCAGTTTTGATATGCCAAAGTCAGCTAGCTTGGTAAACATTTTGTTATCCAACAGTATACTACTACACTTTATATCTGTGTGTATGATTGGAGGATAGCAACCCGGATGCAGGTAGAGAAAACCTACAAAATATGTGTAAAATGGGTGATGTATGATCCATTTTACTATTTAATAAAAACAAATAGATATAAATCAGTTGTTTCTACCATAAACATTTACCAACTACGACTTATTGAGCAATATTCAGTCTTGTATGCCAATCAAGAGGCATTTCTAGTTTGGCTACGCCTACAAATGGAAATAACATCTAGCATATACTTTTTTGTTTGAAATGTAAGTGAATTATAGTCAATTTAACTCAAGATTTAATATATGCAAATACCATATAGATGATCAGTCAATGTTCTACCGGACATGTAATCATAGACCAATTCCATTATGGGTTTTCTGCAAAACCAATAAGCTTTACAAGATTCTTATGATATATTCTTGACGGTATAGCTACCTGAAACCTCAGACAACACTTGTTACTGGAGAATTTTGGGCTGAGAGGATAATAATTGAGAAATTTA
This sequence comes from Sequoia sempervirens, assembly GCA_007258455.2. Lineage (NCBI taxonomy): Eukaryota > Viridiplantae > Streptophyta > Pinopsida > Cupressales > Cupressaceae > Sequoia > Sequoia sempervirens. Next base: position 577,819,479 of record VDFB02105785.1, read on the forward strand.
AGTAAATTCTCTCATAGATGATTTGTTGAATCTGTGTACGGGTACCAACCTCATTCTGAAATTCTTGCTGGCCTTGATTAGAATCACTCAGAAGTATTTTGACCACAAACTCATATCTTGAAAGTCCATAAAATAAAAATCCAAACCTTCCCTTACCAACGAGTGTGGAAGAGTTATTGGTAGAAAATTCAATATCTTCCTCTATGTACTTTGTAGCCAACCTGTGATAATCATTTTGTCTATTTTCATCTGAGAAAGAAGAAATAAAGGAAAAATACTCTTTAAGTTGCCAAGCAGGGGGAAAAGAAAAGAACAAATCTCTCGTATTTAAAAATAGAAACACTACAAGAGTTATACAATAATAATAGACTTTCTTTCACATACTAGAGTTCGGAGAAAAATATGTGGTGTTGTGATGAAATTGAATCATTTATGGTCAGAAGTGGTTGTGATGGGTGTTTGTGCCTCCATAGCAAAATACCTGAAAGCATGACTAAAACAAACACCACAACACCCAATTAAAAGTCCATATCACCAAACCTTCAATTTTGTAGCTTCCTACCTAAGTACCATTTTGAGGATCAACGCTACATGGTACAATTCACAATAATTATGGTTGCCTTGTGCTATATTTTTGTGCTATTTCAATTTGGAAAGTAGTCAATTGTATGTAAGTATCATATTAAAGAGTGGATAAACATGCAAGAACATATAACACTCCTCCTATTGATGGATTGTCTTGTTCAAAATCAAAAGTTTATAGAAAGGGGAAAGAAAATCGGTGTACCAAAGGTCCAATTTGGGTCTCGCTAATCTTTTTGAGATGGTTCCCTCCAATTTATTGTCATGCAAAAACCTTTTTAACCAAAAAATACAAGCTCAATAAAAAAACAGCCGTTTTAAAAAGCGTAAGCCATCGTGTGTGGGGAAAAAAGCAGACAATTTATATAATAAAAGGTTATGATCGATGAAATTAAATAGTGTAGTTGGTAAACATATAGTTGATTTAATATTTGAAGCTTCTCCAATGATCTTGGAATTTCTCCAGTAAGTTGATTATATTACAGCTGCATTTGCCAGGCAAACAAAACTGGATAGATTAGCAAAGATGTAGAAAAAACTACCTTTCTCATTCATACAAGGTATTTCAGATGGTCACAAGTCAGAGGTGTCTTACAGTATTGTAAGATTCTTCAATGAACCAAGGTCCGGAATATGCCCAGACAAATTATTATTTCCTAGCATATTTCGAAAGATTTAAAACTAATGCTCTAACACTATACTGATTAACTCTTGAATGCTCTAACACTATCCTGATTAACTCTTGAATAGACTCAGCTTCTTTATCCTGAAATTTTCAAAATCTTTTCGAAAGGTTTGAAGTCTTACCAATCTTATTTTGTCAGATTCTTGGTATGCAGTTTGTAGATTCTCTCTTGACATATCTAATGCAGATTGGATGGCAAATAGAGCTCGATTGTCCTTCTTTTTGTCTTCTTTCAACTGAATTCATTGATTTACTGTTAAAGCATTTAACGCATTCTGATCTGCAGGTACCATGTATCCTCCTTCACTGAACTTGACGGTGGGATTGGAGTTTAGCGGTGGACTGTTGATCATGCACATGCATTCTTTACATGTAACCAACGGCTTAGAGTTAGTAACACTATATTAAGCAATATAATTTCTATCGAAAGCTAGTTTGACCTTCTCTCTGCAAAAGCGAATTAGTACACGACTATGTAAACTCTGACCGGCTATTTTAGTGTTGTTAAGTTCACTATATTTGTAGGTATTTCCCTCTTCAGATTCATTTTTGTTAGATTTTTGCAAAACAAAAAAAAATTGGAATCATACATATTTAATGGCATAGATATATGATCCAATGAAATGCTATGCTTTTTAGATATTAACAGGGAAGTTTACATGATAATGACTCATGGAGGATCATCTTGGCTGCAAATTATCCTCGCCGATGAATAATCAACTGGAAAACATGGATCTCCTCCTATCCAATCATCTGGAAAATGTATTGCCTCTGCTATTTTTCTGATAGCAACCATTGAGCTTACATAATTTGTGTAAACATTGATTACATACAATATTTTCAACTTATATACACAAAAAGCCATCTCAATGGAATACAGAAAGTTGCCATCACCGGAGTATGTGGTTATTAGCGTGTCCAATTTCCTATTCATTTCTATTGCATTTATGAATGGTCCCAACTTTGATATAGGCTTGGGACGTAAAATTATGTTTATAGGATCAGGAGGGTTAAGTTGTAAATCATTATTTGCTTGCCAGCATTCCAAAAATTTAATCTCTATGAACTCTGATATTTGGTTTTCATTAATAAAGGCATCAAATCTTTGTGCGAGGTTTGTATAGTTGATGTTGCAGAAATAAAGTGTGAAAGAGTAAATTCTTGGGTCAGAGATATTCCCAAATAAGTCTGAAATAGTCATATTGGCCACTTTTTCCATTGCAATGGTTGCCCTTAATACATTCACTAGAGGTTTATTCACTAACTCCCTCCCTAAAGATTTCTTTGGTCGTCCTCAGGGGTAATATTCATAGTGTTGTGCATCATGGTGAAATGAACAAGAAAGAGTGTGTATCCAACATTTTTTTGGGATGAATCAACTTATGGAGCTGATTACTCAAAGCATACACTAGTCCGTGATGAAGGTAGTGAACAAGAAATTTCGCTCTTCTTTGATGTCTTTCCTTCCTTTGTCCTCTTTTTTGGTGCTGGGGTAGCTAAAGATCATGTTTACACATATAATGACATGGACAACACTACACATAAAAATAAAATTACAAACGATAACACTATTATAGTAGAGGACATGGAGGATGATTCATGTTATGGGTTTGAAGTAGAAATTGAAATGAGACAATTTGAAGAATTTAGTTATTTTCTTGAAGTGTCTCATGGTTCCAACATCTGTGTTAATGTAGATTGCATCAGTGCATGTAACAATGTTGTATGCTGATTGTCTACTGTCCTTGAGATTAGCAAGACTATGTATGAGGACTTCATCCAAGATGAAGATGTGATCTTTTGCATTGGGAATGATGATATTTCTGAATTTGAGTGTTTCACTTGGGACCAACATACCAATATCAACAATGTTGCCTAGCAATATGTAGGAAAATAAGATCAACATACTTCTCAATTTGAATGTTAAGAGCTTCAAAGTTTTTTGTTTGATGTGTATGGGGAAGAGCTTAAATGTGCAGATCAATAGGTGGGTATGGCATATTTTGTATTACAATGTGAGCTGAATATTCTCTCTATTCACTTGAACTCGTGTCATAAGGAGGTTAGTTAATGCAACAACATTGTGCCCTTATGCATGGAAAAAATTCATTCCTCCACAAGATATATTTATTTTGATGTTTGACTTATTTCGAAAAGAAATTAGCCATGTTGTTATGTACATTCTTGGCATGTCATCAAATGAGTTTGAAACTTATATTTTGTGGCTACCCTGCAATGACAAAGTTGAAAATGGAGTGAATCTTCACTATATCTAGACAATATTTGTATTGTGATGTGTGTAGGAAGAGAGATTTAATGGTTACAACTAGGCAATGAGTGCAGTTGTCGTCTAAGAAAGATTAGCTCCTTTAGGACTTGTCTTTGACATAGGCAAGTTGTGACAATTTGGCATTCAATTTTTGAATCACGCACATATTAGATTAGTTGTTATTTTCTAATAAATATTATTGCACACTCTAAATTCTCATTAGGAGAATGTATGGTTTAGTTGTCTATTTTCCTCCTAGTGTAGTTTGCACATGTGTGTCTTCTATTTTGTTGTGTTCTAAGGAGTTTTGTAATTTTTCAAGATAGTCATTTTTTTTAAAGCCGCTATGACTCCAATGCCCAATGGAATGATAACACTACTAGATCCTAGTGTTAAGCAGGATTTAACCCCCCTTGAGGTTGCCAAAATGTTTTCATTTCATGCCCCCTTCATTGTCCATCAATTATAACTAATTTGAAAGATTCTAAATGGCTCATCTTGCTTAAAATTCTACCCTCAGTTGTTGCATTAATCCCCCCTTTCATGTCTTAGTCAAATACCCAAGTTGAAAAACTAAAAATTGGTAAGTGTTAAGTTTTTTAGGATTTTAGAATTTTGAGGTTGTTCATGCCTACATACCTTCTCTTCTAATCCCAAATCCTCACTCTAATCCTTCCGAAAATTGGCTAATTGTTTTTTGTCACCTTGTCAAAGTTTCAATGACACTTATGCCTACATCAACTTCCTATCGATCTTAAAACCCCACCTATAAACCTTGTGAAAGTAGCTAAGTGTCAAGATTTTCAACCTTTTGGATTGTTAAGGTTTCTCTTACCTTCCTACCATTCCTTCGAATTCTTGATCTTCAAAGCCCAAAAAGTCTTCTAAAATTCTAAGTACTCTACATTTGTTAGACTTTCAAACTTTATCATGCATCCATTCATCCTTGTCAAACTTGACATCTAGGTCGTGCCTTCTTCGATGTGTCAATCCTTGTAATATATTATGAGTTCCTCCCACCCTCTGACAATCCAAAACTCAGTTGAATTATCTATGTATCATATCGGATTAAAAAATTTGATCATCCCCTATTTCAATACCTCTTTCTATGCGCCTCTAATGGTCTAGAACTCCATCGAAGTCTTTTGAAGTTCACCCAAGTATTTATTAGCTTTAGAGTTTTTGGCTCTCTCTTACCTTTCTACCATCTTTTCCTTCCCCATTTCCCAAAAGTTTCTCTTTATCTTTCGAACTTTTAAACTTCCTCATCCATCCAACCCTTTTAGACTCATCTCAACCATGCCTTCTAAAAAGTCTGTTTCGCCAACATCTATCTTAACCCACTTCAAATTCCTTTGTCGTTTATAATTTTGCAGTTTCTCGTCCATTTATCCTTTCCCTTCCAATCTTGACAACTCAAGGGTCTGCCTTTATTTTTCTTATGTCACCATCCTTCCAAACTATCAAAGCATCACTTTCCCCCTATACCATGGCAAGTTGTATGACAGAGGCTCGATGCCTAATGGATGTGTTTTATCGAGATGTTAGAGGTGGATGTGCCCACGTGCAAGTTCCAATAGGTATGCAAATATAAACATGCATGATAGCCCGATAGTTTCACAAAGCATACGCATTAAAGGTTTATGTTGGGATATTGAAGGATTTTATGCTCCTCTCTCGATTTCGATGGTTATATGGGTAAGCGACGAAATGACACTTTGACAAATTTGCCTTTGTTATAGGTTCATGAATTTTAATGTCATGGCAAAGATGTAGGAGCAGGAGCTCATGATAAGAAGATTGGCACTTACGCATTGTTCCAAGGACAACTTCAAAGGGTTTGAATACCAAAGTGGTGGCACCAGGAGTGCATTAACTCTCCCACCTACATTCATTTACTTTCCCACCAACCCTTCCTCCTTTTCGAAGTAGAATTATTTCCAAGGGAGATGCCTAGCATGGCCTCCTATCTTCCTTGGGAATGCAAAGGGCACAGGTCGTGGTGGATTTAAGTTTAAAATATGATAAAACTTTGACAAGAAGACATGATTGCCACATGTAGTGGTAGAAGATGGTTTTTTACTAGGATTCTCATGCAAGTTTGCACGGTTGCTTTCTATGCGACTTGCGGAATGGTATTATACAGATTCATTTTAATTTTTACAAGGAGTTTCCTCTTTAGTGTTTCTCTTGAGACTTGCATTCTATGCGATTCTTTGTGATTGTAAATAGACTCGATGTCTCTAAATCAATAAAGTTGCCCTATTTTTGAATCTCCTCTCACTTTTTGTGTATCGTGTAATTTCTTCTTATCTTCATATATGCGACTAGATTTACTATTTTTCTGGATATGTATTCTATGAATAACGATTTGTAATAATTATCTATGGATACCCTCTTCCCTATTAGTGATTATTGAATCTTTTACCTCTATATTCATTCATAAGGGCTGTTAATTGAGATTTGTATGAGTTTAGGTGATTTTTCTAGTTTTTGTGCTATTATGAGCAAGGAGGAAACTCACTTAAGAAAAAAATTTACAACATTAAATAAAATTGTAGTACAGACTATGTTTATTTGCCCAAACGACTCAACTTCAAAAAATAAAAGGAATGACCAAACCTTTGAAGGGCTTGAAGTAACCAAAGAAATTTATTTGCCCTATCTCCAAGCCTAAGCTCTCAACTATTCAATAGTTTCCTTTTAGTTGTGTGCATAATGCTCTTTCCCTCTCTAAGGAAGAAATTGCAAAATATATTCACGTTCATGCTAGCATTTCTTTAATTATAGGGACCTCAAGTGAGGAAGAACTCAGAGAGGAGGAAACTCTTACTATGTAACTAGAACTATGTGTGTCAAGATGACCAAGTGTGTGCATACACACATATATATATATATATACTTTATTATGATGGTATTTAACAATTTCATAGAAATATGTTTCTAAATTTTGTGCAAATTAAGTTTCCCTTACGAATTTTGCAACAAATTCTAACCTCAATAGAAAACAAGGTTAAAATCATTACAAAAATGGATTAATAATGTAAATTAAATTAATACTTTCTTTTTCCTCTTAGAATCAACTTACCATAATGAGGAATACTTTAAGGAGGGGAGAAAGCCCTAGACTCACTAAGATTCTATGTGCAAGTAGGGCCGCATTGTCCCTACCTTTGGTCATACCAAAGGAGTTCTAGGCCAAGTTGAATGCCCTTCATGTGAAAATAGCATCGCAAGAGAAAAAAAAATTTGAGGAATTGATGAGGAAGAAAGAGTAGGGGACCAACCATAATATTGGTATAGGAACTAAGGAGCTAGTTAGGAAGATCAATAAGCCTACAAATTAGGATTATAAAATTAGCTCGAGAATATCCACCTATAGTCACTCTCTTGAAGGGAAGAAATGAGGAGTGGGAAAAGACTTGTTGATTTGAGATCTAAATAAAATAAAAGCTCCCGAGTTTGATGGGATAGGGGTGGAGATGAGGTTGAACCATGGTTAATTGGGATGAATAAAAAATTTGGGTTGCTATCAGTTGAATGCCAATGCTAAAGTTGGAATCAATCAAGTACAACTAGAAGGAGAAGCATCACTATGGTGGGATCACCTTGTGGAGATTAAAATTATTACTTAAGACAACTAACTTTAGACAAGCTTACAAATTGATTCCACAAGGAGTACATTTTTTCTCATTGATATCAAATCAAAAGATGATAGATTTATTCTCACTATGCAAGGGGGAAACTCATAAGGCTAAGTTCATGAAACTACTTTGTCACATGCACTGTATGAAAGAATAAGAGGACTAGGTGAGAAAGTGAATATTGGGAATGAATAAGAATCTTTTATATGCAACCAAGCTCACTCAATCCAAATACTTGAACTAGGTTGTTGAAGTATCTTCTAGTTGTTAAAGAAAAGAATAAAAGAAAGTAGGAACAAAAACAAAAGTCTCATGCATCAAATTACTCTGACAATAAAAAGTGGGGATTCTCAAAGTCTATGCCTAGGGAGAGGGCTTCTCAAAGATTTAAAATTGGCCAAAAATATAGAGGGGACCATGAGTTAGAAGGAAAAGGAATGAAAAAGACAAAAAGTATTGAAGCAAGTAGCACATGTTGATTCATCAAGAGGCAAGGAATTCAAAAGAGGACTTGTGGATGGATGTTGGATATGTGGTGGTAACCACTAAAACAAATGAGTTCCTAAAGAATCCAAATAAAACCACTAACCCAATTTCTTGAATTTATGCAACCATGGATAATTGCCAAGAAGATCATCAAGCCTTGCTCATATGACCAAACCATTTTTATTTTGGTATACTTATATAAGATCCATAGATAGCTTTATTTCTCCTAATATGATATAAAAATGTAACATTGATCATAAAGTTCTAACTTGAGATGAGATGGAAGTAGAGTTTGGGTCTAGTAAGAGTCATAAGATCAAATTCTACCTATGGGGAGATAAATTTGAGGTAGGAATTATAAGGACTAAGGTAAACCTATACATCACATAATTAGGATCCTATGACCTAATCCTATTAATGGATTGGTTCAAAGAGCACCAAGCCAAGTTGGATTGTTACCGTAAGAAGATTGAATGTCTATATGATCAAGGGACACCACAGATACTCCAAGGAATCCAAAGGAAATAAGTGGTGAGAATGATCTTATCCATACGAGTTAAGAGGGTAGTGAGAAAAGGAAGAAAAAGTTATAGATAGTAAAAATAGAGGAGGGCAGCGAAGATCCAAATCCTTGTATCAAAAATCACACAATTCTCTACAAATTCCAAGATGTCTTTCTCAAAGAGTTTCTAACCTTACTTCCTAAGTGGTAAATGAATTTTTCCATTTGGTTCCAAGGGTTGAGCCTATTTTGAAGGCCCCCTATAAAATTAATAATGTTGAATTATAAGAGCTTAAGATGCAATCATAGGAACTAATGGAGAAGGGATTGATTCAACTTAGTGTGTCTCCTTGAGGATCTTCAATATTGTTCATTAAGAATAAGGACGGTACCTTGAGATTGTGCATTGACTATCTAATGTTGAAAAAGGTGACCATCCAAAATAGATACCCCTTCCTCAAATTGATGACTTATTTGACTATATAAAAGGAGATACTATGTTCTCTAAAATAGACCTAAGGTCAAGATACCACCAGCTAAGGATTAAGGAAGATGATATTTTGAGAATATCTTTTCAAACCAAGTATAACCATTATGAGCTCCTAGTGTTACCTTTTGGTTTAACAAATGTTCCCTCCACCTTTATGAGCCTCATGAATCATGTCTTCCACATGACTACTGGGATGGATTTATGTTGGTGTTTCTACATGATATCTTGGTTTGTACTCCAAGAATTTACAAGAATGTGAGGAGAGTGTTACATTGGTGGTTGTTGTTGCACCAAAAGATCAACCTGTCAATGCCCAATACAACCAATAGATTTATGTAAGATCCACAGGAGGCGGTTAACCCATGTCACAAACCCAAGCGTTGTGTTGGACAAGGAAGACCAAGGGACACACCATCTTGCAACAATCCCCCTAGCACAAGTGAGGGGTTTGAACCTGTGACCTTGGATCTGATACCAATTATTACTTTGGTGGTTGTCGTTGCACCAAAAGATTGACCTGTCAATGCCTGATACAACCAACAGATTTATGTAAGATCCACAGGAGGAAGTTAAGCCATGTCACAAACCCAAGCATCATGTTGGACAAGGAAGACCAACAGACACACCATCTTGCAACAGAGAGTTTGAGAATAGTAATATAAATACTAAGAGAACATAAACCATGTGGGAAATTGTCCAAGTTTTATGTATTTTAGCCTAAGTTGTACACTATATCGAGCATATTATATTAGTCCAAGGAATAGTAGTGGACCCAACCAAAGTTCAAACAACTATAGATTGGCTTATCTCTAAGAATGTGGTAGAAGTAAGAAAATTTATGGGATTGGTTGGATATTATTGAAGGTTCATAAAAAAACTCTCCTTAGTAGCTAACCCCATAAACTCTCTTCAAAAAAAGGGAAAATTTTTTTAATGGACCAAGAAATACAATATTACCTTCCAATAATTAAAGGAAGCTCTTACCACCCTACCAATTTTTCAAATTCTTGACTTGGAAAAAGTGCTTGTAGTCAAGACAAATGCTTCTTTAGATAGGTTAGGAGGATTTTTGATGGAAAAGGGACGTGATTTCTTTCAAGTATAGGAATTTGAAGGATCGTGAACTCAACTACCCTACCCATGACCTAAAACTAGCTATAATTATGCATGCACTAAAGGTATGAAAGCACTATTTGGTAGTGAGACCATTTGAACTCAAAATTGATCATAAGGGACTCCAATATTTTTTTGAACATAACCTAATTTGAATTTATGTCAAGGAAGGTGGTTGGAATTCCTAAGTAATTATGAGATAAATATTTAATCTATAAAGGGAAAATAAAACTAGGTTGCAAATTCCTTAAGCTAAAGGGTTGGATTAGATAGGATCACTTAGTTCATGTTTGAATTGGTAGAAAAGAACAATCATATGTAGTGAATGAGACCCCTTTTGTCAACAAATAATTTTAGAATTACAGCAAGGGTCTAGTCAAATAAAGTATCATGTGGGGATGATGATATCCTTCGTTATCCACACAAAATATATGTACTCAAGCAAGGAGGATTAAGACTAAAAATTATCATTTAAGGCCACAATGTGCCCTATCAACCACATCCTAAGATTACTAAAATGTATGCAAATTAAAAATTCATTATTTTTTGCCAATAATGAAGAAGAAAATAGTTAAATTTGTTCCCAAATGTCTAGAATGTCAATGAGTTAAGGAAAAAAATGACATCTTGTACAAATCTATATCCTCATGATTTTCCTTGGCATAAATGGTTGGTAATTTTCATGGATTTTGTGATAGGTTTACCCAAAACCCAAAACCAATATGATAGCATTTTGGTAGTAGTCTATAAATTGACCATGGTAGCAAAGTTCATATCTGAAAATGTGAAGGATGATGCCTCAATTTTGGCTAAAATATTCATAAATAAAAAAGTCAAATTACATGGGATGCCTAAGGTGATTATTTCTAATAGAGATAAGTTATTTACCTCCATGTTTTGGACCTCTCTTATTGCCACTTTGGGCACCAAACTCAATTTTAGCATCACTTATCACCCCAAAGTAGATGGTCAAATGGAGATATTCAACAAAATTATGGAGGATATACTTTATATGTACACCATGGATCAACCTACTAAGTGGCAGGAGTATTCCCTAGTTGAGTTTTCACATAACAACTCATAACATGTTCCTCCATTCAAATGGCACCATTCAAAGTGTTGTATGTTAGGTAGTGTAGAATGCCTATTAGATAGGATAAATTAGACAATCATACAACAATTTGGCCAAAGATACTCCAAGGGTATGACAAACAAGTAAGAGTTTAATAAGGGAAAGATTGAAAAAATCCTTAGATCATCAAAAGAGTTATAGATATGCAAAGCACTCTTAAAGGGAATTTTTAGTAGGCGACAAGGTGTTTCTTTGTGTCAGACCTGAGAAAAGCTCAATGAATTTTGGCAAGGCTTTCAAATTAGCTCCATGATTCATAATAAATTTTGAGATACATGAAAAGATTAGCCATGTGGCTTAAAAACTAGCTCTTCCACCATCTCTCTGTCACATTCAAAATGTATTTCATGTATCCTTACTTAAGAATTATATTGTTGACCCCATGAATGTAGTTTATAATTATCAATAACTATAGGTACAAAAAGGCTACAAATATCAACCTCAAACCACTCGCAATCATAGACAAGTGAAACCTATAGTTGCACAACCAAACCATCCAACAAGTTAGAGTCCTTTACGCCCAGTATGGGGAATAGGGCTCACCACTTGGGAAGATGAAAATATAATTAAAATAGAAATTAATAATTTTTTAATTAAGTTGAGTTGGCTTAACCCTAAGGAGGGGAGTATATGTCATATCCTCTATGCACCCCTTTTTACTTTCTCGTGAGATCCTTAGTCCCATTGTAATTTGGACTAGGGGTGGAACTTGTGATAATAATATGTTAATGGACATATGTGTGTGTATGAATGGTGTTATGAACTATTGATGATTATTGTTAACTAAAATGACTAAGTGGTTGTGTTATGTAATAAATTTAATGTATAGATTATATTTTTTAACTAACCTATACTAATGATTGAGATGATGGAATTGTGTGAGGAATTTGGTTTAATTGTAGCTAGGTACCCAGTGTGTAAGGTTCAAGTTTGATTTAGTGGAACCATGAAGAGATCCAGGTATATTACAATGCTAACCTTATGTCGAGACTTATTTGTTAACCTTTTTCCAAACCTAAGTTCATATAACCAGGTTATAATAAATAGTGTGATATTTGATAATTCTTTTAGTAAATGAAGATTATCAGTACTCATTTTATTCATTATGCCTAACCATAGGAACACAAGAACTTAATTAATTTTAATTATTAAATATTTTGTATACAAGAACTTAATTAATTTTAATTATTAAATAATTTTTATTATGTTCTAGTGACCCTACACTTGAAGCAATCTCAATCAAATTTTAGTCAACCTTAGGTAGGAAATAACAGTAATAAATCCATTAAATACAAATAAGTGTATATATAAATATATCAAATAAATTGCATGGAGACACAATATGCATAATTTTATCATAGACTAATAAAAAAATCCATCCTTATTCCCATCTACCCTTTGGAAGAGAATTACCAAAATAAAAGATAGGAAGAAGAAACAAACGTGAATGGAAAATGTTGAACATGGTGACTAGGAACAAGGAAAAAATGAATGTTATGGCCTAGTAGAGGGAGTTGAGAGTAAAATTAATGGTGATGGTTGATCAAGGGAGGCTATACCTTGTCATACTTCCTCTGATATCCTCTTTCAAGAAGCTATAAATCTTAGTCATTAAAGAGGAAGTTAAAAAGGAATTAGTAGGTAGAATAAATGAGGTAGAAGAATTTTGAGTAGAAGCTAGGATGAGTAAAATGAACAATCGAATTCATCCTAGTTGTAGGAAACCATGTGACGCCTTCATACTAGGGTTTTTTTCTCTAGTCCATTTGTTTCCTCTACTAGTATTGATATTTTAGGGTTGTAAATCTATCAAAGATGATTGGAAATTCCTTCCATAAAATTTTGTGAACCTTTCCAGCTAAATGATTGCTAATAGCTAATTAATTTTAGACACCCAACTACCCTAGCTCGCCTCTTGAAGAACCTTTCCATAAGAATATTGGATTGTAAGTGCACCATGGCTAAATGAAATAATAAATGTTTTTTTTCCTAGTGTTAGTTAAAAGGCATGTTGTAGAGTAGGCCACCACTTTTTATTCTTTGCATATTTTATCTTCCCATCAATTTCTTTAGCTCAAAAAGTGA
>VDFB02105785.1:577832566-577913780 GCA_007258455.2 Sequoia sempervirens
TATGACACGAACTATGAAAATTTTTAACAAGAAAGATCTATGCCTCAATAAAAACATCATAGAGTATATTGGCAGTAGTTGATTCCTCCTTCACTTTTGGTAACAACTCAACTAAATGTGTAGTAGTTGATGTTGTAGGTGATCAAAGTCATTTGGACCACAACAAATTAGAATACAACTACACAAGTGAGCTATAGGAGTTGCAATAGGTATTTAGATACAGTGAAGCAATCATGGAAGCAACTGTGTGTACCTAAAAAATGGTTAGGTCATAAAACCAAATAATCAATATGTTTTTCTTTTATTCTTATTTTTTTCAATTTTGATAATGACAAATAACTGCTGGCAAACCAATTTTCAACTACTTATTGCTCAGTGGATTTGTGAAAATAATTTTTTTTTTCAAGTACAATTTTCTAAACCTTAATTTTCAAATTGTAGTTGTCTAACAACACTCGATGAAGCCCTTGGTGATTTTTGTTGGTGGATGATGAATCTTCTAAAAAATTTCATTCCACCTTTGCCTGCATATTGGTTGAAATGGATGTTTCAAAAGGGCTGCCTGCTGAGGTTTTACTTAAATCTTCTAAGGGTTCTTGGGTCCAATCTTTGGATTATGAAGGGATTCCCTTCTAGTGTAGAAGATGTTTAAAATAGGTCATGTTGCTGCACAATGTAGATTTGAGAAAAAAGTAAAGATGGCTACATGGTGGATAGGTGCTTCTTAACAACATTATATGGTTGAGAAGAAATCTGAACAAATTAGGAGTTTTTCTGAGGTGGTTGCTTCAGAATCACAAGGTCTTGGGGCATCCCCTTTGGATGTCTCAAATGGAGGGGCTACTAAGGTTACCCCTAATGAGCAAGTGACTAAGTCTCATACTGCCATTTTTGGTGATAGCACTATGACTTCCATATCTGGCGCCTTTACAGATAAGTCTTTGTTTGTGCGAAGGAATAATGATGAAATCTCTAATACTATGGCTGCAAGCATTCATCTTCAGGAAAATTGTGAGCTAGCTTGGCTTGAGAAGGCAGTGCAGGTGGAAGAAGGTTGGATTACTGTTAAGGGAAAGAAAGAAAAACTCTTTAGGCCTTCTTTTGACATGACTCTTTGTTCCCACAAGAGTAGTTCTAAATGTAAATCTTGACAGGTCTTGTATGGGGGCTGGTTTTTGGTTGGTTGCAGGCTATCCTTTCTGCAGCTTTGTTTTTTGTTGTAAAGGGTTTCGGGTCCCTTCAAAACCTATTTTTACCTAAATAAAAAATAACACTCAAAATTTTTCATTGGATTTTTTTTCTTTCCATTATTTTCATTTGACAAATTGTATATAATGACTCAAAGAAAATCAAACTCTTTTATGGATGTTGAAGTGATACTATTCAAAACTTGAGTTTCTTTTATATAAACTCCACAAAAGGTCACCTTAGAAATTGTATACATGTAAAAATTGAACAAGGAAGAGTGTATATCCAACATTTTTTATTAATAACTCTAATAAAAAATATTCAATCAGAATTATAAATTATAAATTTGAAGTATAAGTCACCCATACTTTAAAGAAATAAGAAATTACTCCTTAGCCCATATCATGTGGTAAAGCTTATGTAGCTAAGAAATTAACTAACAGGGAAATAGGGGGAGAGGATGATGTGGGAAATGAATGTGGTGGCTCATCACAAAGACCTATTTCCCTAATTTCATTCAAATAAATGAGATCCACACAATGAAATGACAATCAACCCTTAGGTGAATCAAATCAAGGTGTGAATCTGCAAATTTCCTATCTATGCAAGGACGAGGGTATGAGTCAAATAGCACTTTGGGGAGAAAGATTATAACCATCAAACAAACTCCAAAATGCAAGCTTTAAAATGCAAATGAAGAACAATAATCAAATCTGACATAAACATTAATCAAAAGGGGGAAATAATGTGTACCTTTTACCAAAAGTCGCCTTTTGAAGCTCACTAAGGACTCATTTGTCCTATAGCGAATGGGTCCTAGCTAGGGTTCCTAAAAAATGCTTTCCGGGTTCTCTTCTGCTGTGTTTACACTCCCAAATTCTTGATTCCTACTATCGGACAATGGAAAATAAATTTTGTAAAGGATTTTCCATTATATGACAACTTTTCTTGCAACTTTGACAACTTTGCAACTTTCTTCAAATTTTCTTCTCAAAGGATCTTCAACCTAAAATTTGCAATCACACATCAAAGAGAGAAAAATATTGTTTGCTAGGTGATGGGGGTTTGATTTGGTAATTAAATCTTGAAATGAATCAAAATATTATGAAGGAATGATGAATGAACAACACTAGGTAACAACTCACCAAACCTTATTTGAACCTTGGATTGTAGATCTGCAAACTTGCATGAATTGGCTTCAATGGATGTAGATCTTGATCATGAAACTTGTCTTGAAACAATGCCTTTGATATGCTTGAATAGATCTTGAACTCTACATCACCATATTAGCTCAAACAACATATATGTTGTAATAAATCTTTGACATGACAATGGAATCTTGATTGCTACAATAATCTTCAATAATTCTTCCCTTGAATGCCTTGAAAATGCTCTTGAAATGCTCTTGATCTCATAAATTTGCTCTAAGATTTGAACACTTGAAAATATAGGATGCTCTTTTAAAAATTCTAGGTGAAACTAAGTGAAATGACATCTTATTTATACATATCTTAACATTAATTCCCAAAATTCAAATATCACAAACCAACATTTGGATGTACATTTCAAATCATTGAAAAACTGCCAAACCACTTGCGTAGGACACACATTTCTCAATGTCAAACCTTATGTTATGGCATTTATGAATGTCGAGTTTTATCCCTCAAAATTTGTAATTAATTGGGCTTGGATTTGAATTAAAGGGGTCAATTAAGACAAATTAACCTCAATCAATTAAAAAAGCCCTAGATTAATGTGAAAGTGTAAAGATACACCTTACAACACAAAAAAAAGGTACAATTAAGTTCATTTTAATTAAAAAAGCCCTAAAATTAATGTGAATATGTAAAACATATTACAAAACCAAATTAAGACATAATTACTTGCTCATTTATTATTAATTATTCATTCCCAAATTAAGTGTGAAAAATGGATAGTCTTTCCTACACTACAAGAAATAAATAAAAACAACGGATGAAACTTCTAAAATGTCTTCAAATGCACTAGTCTCTCATCTCGAACACATTCTCCTACCTATTGGTTTAGTTTGCTTATCCTAACTATACCATGAATTGTACACATAAAAAAAATATATGTTCTAAATTCTTTAGAAAGAAGATAAATATGAAGGAATAAATGTTGATCTTCTAAGAGCAACATGGTGTTATCCAACCCACTCTAAATATAGTTGATTTGATCAAGAACTATTAAAAATACAGCCTATAGCTTGAGATCATTGTCACACAACATTCTAAGACTACACAAACTATGCCTAAAGATGTGTAAACTAAGTAAGTACAATTGAGCCATAACCAAACAAAATATTAATATAAGATCTTACTACCTAGGGCAGGGCATCTCACCTATATTAGAAAAGGCTTTGGTATATGAAGCAGAATAATTGTTTATCACCATTAGCAAGTGTCACAGCTTATTCCAATTCTTTCACCAGTACACTCATTTTGGCTCTATTCGTTGCCTCCTTTTCTATTCACAGGTATGCAATCTCTACAACTTTCTAAGATGATTCTACATCATATCAACCAACCAATGAAGCATCCATAAACTCTTTTATTTTTCCACATGAAAGCAAATTGTATGTGTGATGCAATGATTTTTTTATTATGTTGTTAATGAGCATATATAAAAATGATTGAAAACATTGAATTAGGCTACAATTAGATGGATTACAGATAGTACTATTCTATCCTTGTGATACTCCAGAAATAATTTCCAATAAAACCACTCCAAATCTATAGACATCGGTCTTCTTATTTAGTGATGATGTTTCAAAGAATCTACATGAAAGTTTCCACATTTTAATCTACTATTTTATCATTCCCTAAGTTCATAATTAGGTGAAAAGTATATTCAAGAGTACTTAGA
This sequence comes from Sequoia sempervirens, assembly GCA_007258455.2. Taxonomy (NCBI): domain Eukaryota; kingdom Viridiplantae; phylum Streptophyta; class Pinopsida; order Cupressales; family Cupressaceae; genus Sequoia; species Sequoia sempervirens. Next base: position 577,836,641 of record VDFB02105785.1, read on the forward strand.
CTAGGAGTATTCAAGAAAAAAAAAGTGCTATGGTGTTATGTGAAATACTCAAGATCAAGATACCCATGGTCCCTTTCATTCGGTTAATATATAACCATTAAAACTTTCTACCAGTTTTGATATGCCAAAGTCAGCTAGCTTGGTAAACATTTTGATATCCAACAGTATACTACTACACTTCATATCTCTATGTATGATTGGAGGATAGCAACCCGGATGCAGGTAGAGAAACCTACAAAATATGTGTAAAATGGCTGATGTATGATCCGTTTTACTATTTAATAAAAACAAATAGATATAAATCAGTTGTTTCTACCATAAACATTTACCAACTACGACTTATTGAGCAATATTCAGTCGTGTATGCCAATCAAGAGGCATTTCTAGTTTGGCTACGCCTACAAATGGAAATAACATCTAGCATATACTTTTTTGTTTGAAATGTAAGTGAATTATAGTCAATTTAACTCAAGATTTAATATATGCAAATACCATATAGATGATCAGTCAATGTTCTACCGGACATGTAATCATAGACCAATTCCATTATGGGTTTTCTGCAAAACCAATAAGCTTTACAAGATTCTTATGATATATTCTTGACGGTATAGCTACCTGAAACCTCAGACAACATTTGTTACTGGAGAATTTTGGGCTGAGAGGATAATAATTGAGAAATTTAAGTAAATTCTCTCATAGATGATTTGTTGAATCTGTGTACGGGTACCAACCTCATTCTGGAATTCTTGCTGGCCTTGATTAGAATCACTCAGAAGTATTTTGACCACAAACTCATATCTTGAAAGTCCATAAAATAAAAATCCAAAGCTTCCCTTACCAACGAGTGTGGAAGAGTTATTGGTAGAAAATTCAATATCTTCCTCTATGTACTTTGTAGCCAACCTGTGATAATCATTTTGTCTATTTTCATCTTAGAAAGAAGAAATAAAGGAAAAATACTCTTTAAGTTGCCAAGCAGGGGGAAAAGAAAAGAACAAATCTCTCGTATTTAAAAATAGAAACACTACAAGAGTTATACAATAATAATGGACTTTCTTTCACATACTAGAGTTTGGAGAAAAATATGTGGTGTTGTGATGAAATTGAATCATCTATGGTCAGAAGTGGTTATGATGGGTGTTTGTGCCTCCATAGCAAAATACCTGAAAGCATGACTAAAACAAACACCACCGAACACCCAATTAAAAGTCCATATCACCAAACCTTCAATTTTGTAGCTTCCTACCTGAGTACCATTTTGAGGATCAACGCTACATGGTACAATTCACAATAATTATGGTTGGCTTGTGCTATATTTTTGTGCTATTTCTATTTGGAAAGTAGTCAATTGTATGTAAGTATCATATTAAAGAGTGGATAAACATGCAAGAACATATAACACTCCTCCTATTGATGGATTGTCTTGTTGAAAATCAAAAGTTCATAGAAAGGGAAAAGAAAATCGGTGTACCAAAGGTCCAATTTGGGTCTCGCTAATCTTTTTGAGATGGTTCCCTCCAATTTATTGTCATGTAAAAACCTTTTTAACCAAAAAAAACAAGCTCAATAAAAAAACAGCCGTTTTAAAAAGCGTAAGCCATCGTGTGTGGGGAAAAAATCAGACAATTTATATAATAAAAGGTTATGATCGATGAAATTAAATAGTGTAGTTGGTAAACATATAGTTGATTTAATATTTGAAGCTTCTCCAATGATCTTGGAATTTCTCCAGTAAGTTGATTATCTTACAGCTGCATTTGCCAGGCAAACAAAACTGGATAGATTAGCAAAAATGTAGAAAAAACTACCTTTCTCATTCATACAAGGTATTTCAGATGGTCACAAGTCAGGGGTGTCTTACAGTATTGTAAGATTCTTCAATGAACCAAGGTCCGGAATATGCCCAGACAAATTATTATTTCCTAGCATATTTCGAAAGATTTAAAACTAATGCTCTAACACTATACTGATTAACTCTTGAATGCTCTAACACTATCCTGATTAACTCTTGAATAGACTCAGCTTCTTTATCCAGAAATTTTCAAAATCTTTTCGAAAGGTTTGAAGTCTTACCAATCTTATTTTGTCAGATTCTTGGTATGCAGTTTGTAGAGTCTCTCTTGACATATCTAATGCAGATTGGATGGCAAATAGAGCTCGATTGTCCTTCTTTTTGTCTTCTTTCAACTGAATTCATTGATTTGCTGTTAAAGCATTTAACGCATTCTGATCTGCAGGTACCATGTATCCTCTTTCACTGAACTTGACGGTGGGATTGGAGTTTGGCGGTGGACTGTTGATCATGCACATGCATTCTTTACATGTAACCAACGGGTTAGAGTTAGTAACACTATATTAAGCAATATAATTTCTATCGAAAGCTAGTTTGACCTTCTTTCTGCAAAAGCGAATTAGTACACGACTATGTAAACTCTGACCGGCTATTTTAGTGTTGTTAAGTTGACTATATTTGTAGGTATTTCCCTCTTCAGATTCATTTTTGTTAGATTTTTGCAAAACACAAAAAAATTGGAATCATACATATTTAATGGCATGGATATATGATCCAATGAAATGCTATGCTTTTTAGATATTAACAAGGAAGTTTACATGATAATGACTCATGGAGGATCATCTTGGCTGCAAATTATCCTCGTTGATGAATAATCAACTGGAAAACATGGATGTCCTCCTATCCAATCATCTGGAAAATTTATTGCCTCTGCTATTTTTCTGATAGCAACCATTGATCTCACACAATTTGTGCAAACATTGATTACATACAATATTTTCAACTATATACACAAAAAGCCATCTCCATGGAATACAGAAAGTTGCCATCACCGGAGTATGTGGTTATTAGCGTGTCCAATTTCCTATACATTTCTATTGCATTTATGAATGGTCCAAACTTTGATATAGGCTTGGGACGTAAAATTATGTTTATAGGATCAGGAGGGTTAAGTTGTAAATCATTATTTGCTTGCCAGCATTCCAAAAATTTAATCTCTATGAACTCTGATATTTGGTTTTCGTTAATAAAGGCATCAAATCTTTTGGCGAGGTTTGTATAGTTGATCTTGCAGAAATAAAGTGTGAAAGAGTAAATTCTTGGGTCAGAGATATTCCCAAATAAGTCTGAAATAGTCATATTGGCCACTTTTTCCATTGCAATGGTTGTCCTTAATACATTCACTAGAGGTTTACTCACTAACTCCCTCCCTAAAGATTTTTTGGGTCGTCCTCAGGGGTAATATTCATAGTGTTGTGCATCATGGTGAAATGAACAAGAAAGAGTGTGTATCCAGCATTTTTTTTTGGATGAATCAACTTATGGAGCTGATTACTCAGAGCATACAGTAGTCCGTGATGAAGGTGGTGAACAAAGAAATTTCTCTCTTCTTTGATGTCTTTCCTTCCTTTGTCCCCTTTTTTGGTGCTGAGGTAGGTAAAGATGTTTACACATATAATGACATGGACACCACTACACATACAAATACAATTACAAACGATAACACTATTATAGTAGAGGACATGGAGGATGATTCATGTTATGGGTTTGAAGTAGAAATTGAAATGAGACAATTTGAAGAATTTAGTTATTTTCTTGAAGTGTCTCATGGTTCGAACATCTGTGTTAATGTAGATTGCATCAGTGCATGTAACAATGTTGTATGTTGATTGTCTATTGTCCTTGAGATTAGCAAGACTATGTAAGAGGTCTTCATCCAAGATGAAGATGTGATCTTTTGCATTGGGAATGATGATATTTCTGAATTTGAGTGTTTCACTTGGGACCAACATACCAATATCAACAATGTTGCCTAGCAATATGTAGGAAAATAAGATCAACATGCTTCTTAATTTGAGTGTTAAGAGCTTCAAAGTTTTTTGTTTGATGTGCATGGGGAAGAGCTTACATGTGCAGATCAATAGTTGGGTATGGCATATTTTGTATTACAATGTGAGCTGAATATTCTATCTATTCACTTGAACTTGTGTCATAAGAAGGTTAGTTAATGCAACAACATTGTGCCCTTATGCATGGAAAAAATTCATTCTTCCACAAGATATATTTATTTTGATGTTTGACTTATTTCGAAAAGAAATTAGCCATGTTGTTATGTACATTCTTGGCGTGTCATCAAATGAGTTTGAAATTTATATTTTGTGGCTACCCTGCAATGACAAAGTTGAAAAGGGAGTGAAACTTCACTATATCTAGACAATATTTGTAGTGTGATGTGTGTAGGAAGAGATATTTAATGGCTACAACTAGGCAATGAGTGCAGTTGTGGTCTAAGGAAGATTGGCTCCTTTAGGACTTGTCTTTGACATATGCAAGTTGTGACAATTTTGCATTCAATTTTTGAATCATGTACATATTAGATTAGTTGTTATTTTCTAATAAATATTATTGCACACTCTAAATTCTCATTAGGAGAATGTATGGTTTAGTTGTCTATTTTCCTCCTAGTGTAGTTTGCACATGTGTGTCTTCTATTTTGTTGTGTTCTAAGGAATTTTGTAATTTTTCAAGACAGTCATTTTTTTTAAAGCCACTATGACTCCAATGCCCAATGGAATGATAACACTACTAGATCCTAGTGTTAAGCAGGATTTAACTCCCCTCAAGGTTGCCAAAATGTTTTCATTTCATGCCCCCTTCATTGTCCATCAATATAACTAATTTGAAAGATTCTAAATGGCTCATCTTGCTTAAAATTCTACCCTTGGTTGTTGCATTAATTCCCCCCTTTCATCTCTTAGTCAAATACCCAAGTTGAAAAACTAAAAAATTGGTAAGTGTTAAGTTTTTTAAGATTTTAGAATTTTGAGGTTGTTCGTGCCTACATACCTTCTCTTCTAATCCCAAATCCTCACTCTAATCCTTCCAAAAATTGGCTAATTGTTTTTTGTGACCTTGTCAAAGTTTCAATAACATGTATGCCTACATCAACTTCCTATTGATCTAAAAACTCCACCTATAAACCTTGTGAAAGTAGGTAAGTGTCAAGATTTTCAACCTTTTGGATTGTTAAGGTTTCTCTTACCTTCCTACCATTCCTTGGAATTCTCGATCTTCAAAGCCAAAAAGTCTTCTAAAATTCTAAGTCCTCTACATTTGTTAGACTTTCAAACTTTATCATGCATCCATTCATCCTTGTCAAGCTTGACATCTAGGTCATGCCTTCTTCAATGTGTCAATCCTTGTAATATAATATGAGTTCCTCCCACCCTCTGACAATCCAAAACTCAATTGAATTATCTATGTATCATATCGGATTAAAAAATTTGGTCATCCCCTATTTCAGTACCTCTTTCTATGCACCTCTAATGGTCTAGAACTCCATTGAAATCTTTTGAAGTTCACCCAAGTATTTATTAGCTTTAGAGTTTTTGACTCTCTCTTGCCTTTCTACCATCTTTTCCTTCCCCATTTTCCAAAAATTTCTCTTTATCTTTCAAACTTTTAAACTTCCTCATCCATCCAACCCTTTTAGACTTGTCATCTCAACCATGCCTTCTAAAAAGTCTGTTTCCCCAACATCTATCTTAACCCACTTCAAATTCCTTTGTCGTTTATAATTTTGCAGTTTCTCGTCCATTTATCCTTTCCCTTCCAATCTTGACAACTCAAGGGTCTGCCTTTATTTTTCTTATGTCATCATCCTTCCAAACTATCAAAGCATCACTTTCCCCCTATACCATGGCAAGTTGTATGACAGAGCCTCGATGCCTAATGGATGTGTTTTATCGAGATATTAGAGGTGGATGTGCCCACGTGCAAGTTCCAATAGGTATGCAAATATAAACATGCATGATGGCCCGATAGTTTCACAAAGCATGCGCATTAAAGGTTTATGTTGGGATATTGAAGGATTTTATGCTCCTCTCTCGATTTCGATGGTTATATGGGTAAGCGACGAAATGACACTTTGGCAACTTTGCCTTTGTTAGAGGTTCATGAATTTTAATGTCATAGAAAAGATGTAGGAGTAGGAGCTCATGATAAGAAGATTGGCACTCACGATTGTTCCAAGGAAAACATCGAAGGGTTTGAATGCCAAAGTGGTGACAGTGAGTGCATTAACTCTCCCACCTATCTTCGTCTACTTTCTCACCAACCCTTCCAAGGGAGATGCCTGGCCTGGCCTCCTATTTTCCTTGGGAATGCAAAGGGCACAGGTCGTGGTGGTTTTAAGTTTAAAATATGATAAAACTTTGACAAGAAGACATGATTGCCACATGTAGTGGTAGAAGATGGTTTTTTCCTAGGATTCTCATGCAAGTTTGCACCGTTGCTTTCTATGCGACTTGCGGAATGGTATTATACAGATTCATTTTAATTTTTACGAGGAGTTTCCTCTTTAGTGTTTCTCTTGAGACTTGCATTCTATGCGATTCTTTGTGATTGTAAAATAGACTCGATGTCTCTAAATCAATAAAGTTACCCTATTTTTGAATCTCCTCTCACTTTTTGTGTATCGTGTAATTTCTTCTTATCTTCATATATGCGACTAGATTTACTATTTTTCTGGATATGTATTCTATGAATAACGATTTGTAATAATTATCTATGGATACCCTCTTCCCTATTAGTGATTATTGAATCTTTTACCTCTATATTCGTCCATAAGGGCTGTTAATTGAGATTTGTATGAGTTTAGGTGATTTTTCTAGTGTTTGTGCTATTATGAGCAAGGAGGAAACTCACTTTAAAAAAAAATTACAACATTAAATAAAATTGTAGTTCAGACTATGTTTAGCTTTAATTTTTTTTTGGTAACCTGCAAACGACTCGACTTCAAAAAGTAAAAGGAATGACTAAACCTTTGAAGGGCTTGAAGTAACCAAAGAAATTCATTTGCTCTATCTCCAAGCCTAAGCTCTCAACTATTCAATAGTTTCCTTTTAGTTGTGGGCATAATGCTCTTGCCCTCTCTAAGGAAGAAATTGCAAAATATATTCATGTTCATGCTAGCATGTCTTTAATTATGGGGACCTCAAGTGAGGAAGAACTCAAAGAGGAGGAAACTCTTACTATGTAACTAGAACTATGTGTGTCAAGATGACCAAGTGTGTGTGTATATATATAAATATACACACACACATACATACATATATATATATATATATATATATATATATATATATATATATATATATATATATATATATATATATATATATACTTTATTATGATGGTATTTAACAATTTCATAGAAATATGTTTCTAAATTTTGTGCAAATTAAGTTTCCCTTATGAATTTTGCAACAAATTCTAACCTCAATAGAAAACAAGGTTAAAATCATTACAAAAATGAATTAATAATGTAAATTAAATTAATACTCTTTTTTTCCTCATAGAATCAACTTACCATAATGAGGAATACTTTAAGGAGGGGAGAAAGCCCTAGACTCACTAAGATTCTATGTGCAAGTAGGGGTGCATTGTCCCTACCTTTGGTCATACCAAAGGAGTTCTAGGCCGAGTTGAATGCCCTTCATGTGAAAATAGCATCGCAAGAGAAATTTTTTTTTGAGGAATTGATGAGGAAGAAAGAGTAGGGGACCAACCATAATATTGGTATAGGAACTAAGGAGCTAGTTAGGAAGATCAATGAGCCTACAAATTAGGATTATAAAATTAGCTCTAGAATATCCACCTATAGTCACACTCTTGAAGGGAAGAAACGAGGAGTGGGAAAAGACTTGTTGATTTGAGATCTAAATAAAATAAAAGCTCTCGAGTTTGATGGGATAGGGGTGGAGATGAGGTTGAACCATGGTTAATTGGGATGAATAAAAAATTTGGGTTGCTATCAGTTGAATGCCAATACTAAAGTTGGAATCCATCTAGTACAACTAGAAGGAGAAGCATCACTATGGTGGGATCACCTTGTGGAGATTAAAATTATTACTTAAGACAACTAACTTGAGACAAGCTTACAAATTGATTCCACAAGGAGTACATTTTTTCTCATCATCAAGATCAAAAGATGATAGATTTATTCTCACTATGCAAGGGGGAAACTCATAAGACTAAGTTCATGAACCTACTTTGTCACATGCACTGTATGAAAGAATAAGAGGACTAGGTGAGAAAGTTAATATTTGGAATGAATAAGAATCTTTTATATGCAACCAAGCTCACTCAATCCAAATACTTGAACTAGGTTGTTGAATTATCTTCTAGTTGTTAAAGAAAAAGAAAGTAGGAACAAAAACAAAAGTCTCTTGCATCCAATTACTCTGACAATAAAACGTGGGGATTCTCAAAGTCTATGCCTAGGGAGAGGGCTTTTCAAAGATTTAAAATTGGCCAAAAATATAGAGGGGACCATGGGTTAGAAGGAAAAGGAATGAAAAAGACAAAAAGTATTGAAGCAAGTAGCACATGTTGATTCATCAAGAGGCAAGGAATTCAAAAGAGGACTTGTGGATGGATGTTGGATATGTGGAGGTAACCACTAAAAAAATGAGTTCCTAAAGAATCCAAATAAAACCACTAACCCAATTTCTTGAATTTATGCAACCATGGATAATTGCCAAGAAGATCATCAAGCCTTGCTCATATGACCAAACCATTTTTATTTTGGTATACTTACATAAGATCCATAGATAGCTTTATTTCTCCTAATATGATATAAAAATGTAACATTGATCATAAAGTTCTAACTTGAGATGAGATGGAGGTAGAGTTTGAGTCTAGTAAGAGTCATAAGATCAAATTCTACCTATGGGGAGATAAATTTGAGCTGGGAATTATAAGGACTAAGGTAAACCTATAGGTCACATAATTAGGATCCTATGACCTAATCCTATTAATGGATTGGTTCAAAGAGCACCAAGCCAAGTTGGATTGTTACCGTAAGAAGATTGAATGTCTATATGATCAAGGGAGACCAGGGATACTCCAAGGAATCCAAAGGAAATCAGTGGTGAGAATGATCTTATCCATACGAGTTAAGAGGGTAGTGAGAAAAGGAAGAAAAAGTTATAGATAGTAAAAATAGAGGAGGGCATGAAGATCCAAATCCTTGTATCAAAAATCACACAATTCTCTACAAATTCCAAGATGTCTTTCTCAAAGAGTTTCTAACCTTACCTCCTAAGTGGTAAATGAATTTTTCCATTTGGTTCCAAGGGTTGAGCCTATTTTGAAGGCCCCCTATAAAATTAATAATGTTGAATTATAAGAGCTTAAGATGCAATCATAGGAACTAATGGAGAAGGGATTGATTCAACTTAGTGTGTCTCCTTGAGGATCTCCAATATTGTTCATTAAGAATAAGGACAGTGCCTCGAGATTGTGCATTGACTATCTAATGTTGAACAAGGTGACCATCCAAAATAGATACCTCTTCCTCAAATTGATGACTTATTTGACTATATCAAAGGAGATACTATGTTCTCTAAAATAGACCTAAGGTCAAGATACCACTAGCTAAGGATTAAGGAAGATGATATTTTGAGAATATCTTTTCAAACCAAGTATAACCATTATGAGCTCCTAGTGTTACCTTTTGGTTTAACAAATGTTCCCTCCACCTTTATGAGCCTCATGCATCATGTCTTCCACATGACTATTGGGATGAATTTATGTTGGTGTTTCTAGATGATATCTTGGTTTGTACTCCAAGAATCTACAAGAACATGAGGAGAGTGTTACATTGGTGGTTGTTGTTGCACCAAAAGATCGACCTGTCAATGCCCAATACAACCAATAGATTTATGTAAGATCCACAGGAGGCGGTTAAGCCATGTCACAAACCCAAGCGTTGTGTTGGACAAGGAAGACCAAGGGACACACCATATTGCAACAATCCCCCTAGCACAAGTGAGGGGTTTGAACCTGTGACCTCGGATCTGATACCAATTGTTACTTTGGTGGTTGTCGTTGCACCAAAAGATCGACCTGTCAATGCCCGATACAACCAACAGATTTATGTAAGATCCACAGGAGGCAGTTAAGCCATGTCACTAACCCAAGCATCGTGTTGGACAAGGAAGACCAAGGGACACACCATCTTGCAATAGAGAGTTTGAGAATAGTACTATAAATACTAAGAGAACATAAACCATGTGGGAAATTGTCCAAGTTTTATGTATTTTAGCCTAAGTTACACTATATCGAGCATATTATATTAGTCCAAGGAATAGTAGCAGACCCAACCAAAGTTCAAACAACTATAGATTCAAGGCTTATCTCTAAGAATGTGGTAGAAGTAAGAAAATTTATGGGATTGGTTGGATATTATTGAAGGTTCATAAAAAAACTCTCCTGAGTAGCTAACCCCATAACCTATCTTCAAAAAAAGGGGGAATTTTTTTAATGGACCAAGAAATACAATATTACCTTCCAATAATTAAAGGAAGCTCTTACCATCCTACCAATTTTTCAAATTCTTGACTTGGAAAAAGTGCTTGTAGTCAAGACAAATGCTTCTTTAGATAGGTTAGGAGGATTTTTGATGAAAAAGGGACATGTGATTTCTTTCAAGTATAGGAATTTGAAGGATCGTGAACTCAACTACCCTACCCATGACCTAGAACTAGCTATAATTATGCATGCACTAAAGGTATGAAAGCACTATTTGGTAGCGAGACCATTTGAACTCAAAATTGATCATAAGGGACTCCAATATTTTTTTGAACATAACCTAATTTGAATTTATGTCAAGGAAGGTGGTTGGAATTCCTAAGTAATTATGATATAAATATTTAATCTATAAAGGGAAAATAAAAACAGGTTGCAAATTCCTTAAGCTAAAGGGTTGGATTAGCTAGGATCACTTAGTTCATGTTTGAATTGGTAGAAAGAACAATCATATGTAGTGAATGAGACCCCTTTTTGTCAACAAATAATTTTAGAATTACAACAAGGGTCTAGTCAAATAAAGTATCATGTGGGGATGATGATATCCTTCGTTATCCACACAAAATATGTGTACTCAAGCAAGGAGGATTAAGACTAAAAATTATCATTTAAGGCCACAATGTGCCCTATCAACCACATCCTAAGATTACTAAAATGTATGCAAATTTAAAAATTCATTATTTTTTTCCAATAATGACGAATAAAATAGTTAAATTTGTTCCCAAATGTCTAGAATGTCAATGAGTTAAGGAAAAAAAATTACATCTTGTACAAATCTCTATCCTCATGATTTTCCTTGGCATAAATGGTTGGTAATTTTCATGGATTTTGTGATAGGTTTACCCAAAACCCAAAACTAGCATGATAGCATTTTGGTAGTAGTCTATAAATTGACCATGGTAGCAAAGTTCATATTTGGAAATGTGAAGGATGATGCCTCAATTTTGGCTAAAATATTCATAAATAAAAAAGTCAGATTACATGGGATGCCTAAGGTGATTATTTCTAATAGAGATAAGTTATTTACCTCCATGTTTTGGACCTCTCTTATTGCCACTTTGGGCACCAAACTCAATTTTAGCATCACTTATCACCCCAAAATAGATGGTCAAATGGAGATATTCAACCAAATTATGGAGGATATACTTTATATGTACACCATGGATCAACCTACTAAGTGGTAGGAGTATTCCCTAGTTGAGTTTTCACATAACAACTCATAACATGTTCCTCCATTCAAATGGCACCATTCAAAGTGTCGTATGTTAGGTAGTGTAGAATTCCTATTAGATAGGATGAATTAGACAATCATACAACAATTGGGCCAAAGATACTCCAAGGGTATGACAAACAAGTAAGAGTTTAATAAGGGAAAGATTGAAGAAATCCTTAGATCATCAAAAGAGTTATAGATATGCAAAGCTGACTTAAAGGGAATTTTTAGTAGGTGACAAGGTGTTTCTTTGTGTTAGACCTTAGAAAAGCTCAATGAATTTTGGCAAGGCTTTCAAATTAGCTCCATGATTCATAATAAATTTTGAGATACTTGAAAAGATTAGCCATGTGGCTTAAAAACTAGCTCTTCCACCATCTCTCTATCACATTCAAAATGTATTTCATGTATCCTTACTTAAGAATTATATTGTTGACCCCATGAATGTAGTTTATAATTATAAATAACTATAGGTACAAAAAGGCTAGAAATATCAACCTCAAACCACTCGCAATCATAGACAAGTGAAACCTATAGTTGCACAACCAAACCATCCAACAAGTTAGCGTCCTTTACGCTCAGTATGGGGAATAGGACTCGCCACTTGGGAAGATGAAAATATAATTAAAATAGAAATTCATACTTTTTTAATTAAGTTGAGTTGGCTTAACCCTAAGGAGGGGAGTATGTCATATCCTCTATGTACCCCTTTTTACTTTCTCATGAGATCCTTAGTCCCATTGTAATTTGGACTAGGGGTGGAATTTGTGATAATAATATGTTAATGGACATATGTGTGTGTATGAATGGTGTTATGAACTATTGATGATTATTGTTAACTAAAATGACTAATTGGTTGTGTTATGTAATAAATTTAATGTATAGATTATATTTTTTAACTAACCTGTACTAATGATTGAGATGATGGAATTGTGTGAGAAATTTGGTTTAATTGTAGGTACCCAATGTGTAAGGTTCAAGTTTGATTTAGTGGAACCATGAAGAGATCCAGGTATATTACAATGCTAACCTTGTGTCAAGACTTATTTGTTAACCTTTTTCTAAACCTAGGTTCATATAACCAGGTTATAATAAATAGTGTGATATTTGATAATTCTTTTAGTAGTAAATGAAGATTATCAGTACTCATTTTATTCATTATGCCTAACCATAAGAACACAAGAACTTAATTAATTTTAATTATTAAATAATTTTTATTATGTTCTAGTGACCCTACACTTGAAGCAATCTCAATCAAATTTTGGTCAACCTTAGGTAGGAAATAATAGTAATAAATTCATTAAATACAAATAAGTGTATATATAAATATATCAAATAAATTGCATGGAGACACAATATGAATAATTTTATCATAGAATAATAAAAAAATCCATCCTTATTCCCATCTACCTTTGGAAGAGAATTACCAAAATAAAAGATAGGAAGAAGAAACAAATGTGAATGGAAAATGTTGAACATGGTGACCAGGAACAAGGAAAAAATGAATGTTATGGCCTAGTAGAGGGAGTTGAGAGTAAAATTAATGGTGATGGTTGATCAAGGGAGGCTATACCTTGTCATACTTCCTCTCATATCCTCTTTCAAGAAGCTATAACTCTTAGTCGTTAGAGAGGAAGTTAAAAAAGAATTAGTAGGTAGAATAAATGAGGTAGAAGAATTTTGAGTAGAAGCTAGGATGAGTAAAATGAACAATCAAATTCATCCTAGTTGTAGGAAACCATGTGACACTTTCATACTAGGGTTTTTTCTCTAGTCCATTTGTTTCCTCTACTAGTATTGATGTTTTAGGGTTGTAAATCTCTCAAAGATGACTGGAAATTCCTTCCATAAAATTTTGTGAACCTTTCCAACTAAATGATTGCTAATAGCTAATTAATTTTAGACACCCAACTACCCTAGCTCACCTCTTGAATATACCTCTTAATCCCATAAGAATATTGGATTGTAAGTGCACCATGGCTAAATGAAATAGTAAATGTTTGTTTTCCTAGTGTTAGTTAAAAGGCATGTTGTAGAGTAGGCCACCACTTTTTATTCTTTGCATATTGTATCTTCCCATCAAATTCCTTAGCTCGAAAAGTGAATTGAGGATTTGGTTGTGTTAGATGGGCTTAACTTGGGTGTGTTTACCAAAAACTTTATCCCATTTCTACTTGTTTTGAGGTGAGTATAATTACTAAATGATGGCCTTTTATTTCCTACTAGGAAGATAGGTAACCAAATTTAAATAGTTAAATGTTCTATATCCACAATCCTCTTCCCCCTTTAGTCAATATCTTTACATTTTCCCCAAATCTATCTAGCATGGGTTGCACACAACTAGTCTAAGATTGTAAACATGGCCTAGACCTCAATGCTTTTTGTGAAAAAATTAACCCAACATTGCTCTATCTATTGTCTTAAGAAGATATAATGAAAATAAAAATTAAGGAGAAATTAGATGATTACTTTTACTGAATTTGCATAAAATTAATTATCATGTAATGACTAGTAATGTAGAAAATCCATGTAAGTTGTGGATAATGTAGTGATCTAGGTTATTGTATTGTATATGTTTTATTCATTTATGTTTTAAGGAGTATAATGTTGAAAGAGAAACTTAGTGAAGAAATATGAAACCTAAATTTATAGCCTAAAACTGGTTCAAGGTAACAATTAGATTCCCTCCTCAAAACTATTATGCATCCTCATGACTAAGTAATACATCATGAGGACCTCACAAAAATGATAGTGGGCTACAACTCACATACTTCTAGATTCAAAATGATTATTTAACTACACCCATCCTCTATTGAAATCTTCGATACCTTTTTTTATATTGAGTATTAGTTCCAAAAGTACTTTGGGAAGGAATTGGTTATTGTACCATTTTCCTAATCATACCAAAGTTGAAATTGGTAGTTTGACCATAGTGGAGGTCGAATTTGGAAACTAATTATTTGGAATTTAGGAGTATCCTTTCTAGTTATAGTGAAGCGATGTACAAGGGCCAAATTTTAAGGGAACACGTGATGGATCGAGTAAGGATTTTATGAGGGCATAGGTAGAGGATGTATACCTCCTAATCATGTAGACTATTCATCTCCATCCAAGGTGATCATTGATGAATAAACCATATATCTTTCCCAATATAAGCTTATTGATGCTCCAACTTGATGACAATTAAGGAGCACATTCTACTTATAGACTATTAGGCATACCCATAGATAGTTCTGGGTCATTTCATTAGTGTCATGTGGGACATAGTACCATCCACATGCAAGTGATGGATGCCCTGTGTTACTCTAGAAGCTTGCATAGATTTTTCTAGTAGCATGCAGGTTTTAGTGCCAATACCTTACAAGTGATGGATGCCTAGTGTAACTCTAAAGGGTTAGATGGTTTCCACCACTGGTAAGAGATTATAAGGAAAAAGGAAAATTATAAGGAACTCTAAAGGGTTAGATGGTTTGATGAACTATAAGGAAAAAGGAGAATTATAATGAAGAATAGGTAAGAGATTGGTCAAAACCCCATACAAAAGCTTTTGTGTACCCTATTGTGAGAATTAATACTAGATTTACCATTGCAGGAACTCCTTGGGTGAATGATGGTTACCTTGTGTATGGTAGACTAGCATGATTGACCATCTCTCTCTGTGGGTCATATAATCCACTTGGAGGGGGTGGATAGGGACTTCAATCCACTTGCTTGGGAACACTTTACACCCTTCCTCTAGAACTATGGATAAGAAAAGGGTGAGGAAACAAACTACATCAAGAAATAATAAAGTATGTTTTCATTTAGTATTAGTATTCATTTTCCATTGTACATATTGTCATAATTACATTCCAGTATTGCATTGATGACCCTTAGCTATGCATGAATTCATGAAAAACTATATTATTGGTTAAATAATGAAATCACATTGTCTTGCTATTTCTTATTTGTTTAATTTACTCATTTGGTTACTATGGTGTAATGTCACTTATATAAAAGTAATTGTACAATTTTTTGGGTCAAGTTAGGGTTGTTATTACACCAGATTAACAAGTGAAGATAATAAACAAAAGAATTATTTTAAAATTATTTTGATTTATAGTGAGACTTGAAATAATTAAAATATGCTACAAAAGTAACATAAACAATACCTACAATAGCAACAGTGAAATAAAACTACTATGCTAAACCCACAACAAACTACACATTATGGAAAGAATTGAATGGCGATGGGACTGTGAAGAGCCTGGGTGAGTGTCTGCAGCCTGTGTGGTCGTGGTGCATGTTGCCACTGAGCGGTGCATGTACAGGCTTGGTTGTGGATCGGTTTCAACTGCATCTCCTTAGTGGTGGGGTGGGTTGTTCTTTTTTGTGCACAGATTTTATCCTTTCCTGTGGCATTTGAGGAGTCAAAGCTATTTCAGGTTTGGGCCTTTTCTTTCCTATGTGGGTTGTTGGCTTGTGGTTTGGAGTGTGGGGCTTGCTCGCTGCCTATTGTATTGCATATTCAGTGGAGTGGGGTTTGAAGAGACTGGGATTCGAGGAGTGGTGGTGTGTGGTAAAGGCTGCTGGGTGTGGCTCTCATGGCCTTGAATGATGGTTTGGATGGGGTGTCGGGGGACGCTGCTATGAGAGAGGAGAGGGACGGGATTCCCACTCCATTTTCTCCTGGAGTTGGCTTGTCAAGGGTCGATGCATTTAAGTTGCAAAAGGTTAATGGTTGCTTGGAAAGGGCTCAAGTACACCTGGTGGTGGTGATTCAAAGGGAAGTGATTGCAAAGGATTTAGAATATTATAGTAAGCATGTTTTAATCTACAAATTTTTGGGGACGAGGGTCTCTCTTCCTTTCCTTGACCCTTGGATTCGAAGGACATGGAACTCAGAGGGGGATTTCAAGGTTCTGTTAGCTCCAAATAATTTCTTCTTGGTGGATTTTTCATGCATCTCAAATCGAAATAAGGCTTTTGAGGGTGGCCCGTACTTTTATAATCAAGTTGAATTGTTCATTAAACCATGGAATGCAGGTTTTAATTCAGCAAAAGAGTTGTCATCCAAAGTCCCGGTTTGGATTTGCCTTCCTCGGCTGCCGCCTGAATGTTGGAGGAGAGATATTATGCAGTCTATTGCCATGTCACTGGGAAAATCGATTGGCCCCTCTCAGTAAACTCTAGAGAAGAGGATTTTTTCCCATGCACGTGTTTGCATGGAGATTGATTTGAGTCAACCTTTGCCTGACTCTATTGATCTGATAGTTGGGTCTAGTCCTTGGACTCGGCCATTAGATTATGAATCTCTATCGTTTAGATGTCGTTTATGTTGTGAATTTGGCCATCTTCAGAGGAGGTGTCTGCATGCTTCTAGTGTAGGTAACTCAGGTAACGGGATGACTCCATCAAATCCTAGATCTGAAAAGGGAAAAGGACCCATACAAGGGGTGACTCCGAATAAGGATGGGTTTGTGCCTGTTAGGCCCGAAACAAAGGTCAAGGTCAAAAGAGGACTTTTCAGGATCGCCATGAGGAGGGGTTGTTTAACAGGTTTGATGCATTGGATGACTTAGTTCATAAGGAGGGGATATCTCCTGACATGCAGGTGGATGCTACCCCTTTTACTACTCATAATCCTGAGCCTATAGTTGTTGCATATTTGGAGGCCCCTGAGGAAGTAAAAGATTCTTTAGTTCCCTCCCCTAATGTTGGGCTTGGGGATCCTTGTGTGTTGGCTGATACTTCTTTGGACTCTACTGCTATTGGTGCTTACCCTATTGGAGGTTCAAGTTTGGGAGCTTCTAGAAAGAGTAAAGCTTCTACTTCTCCTATTTTGGGTGTGCAACAAAAGCCCCTGAAAAAGAGTGCTCCTAACAAGCCCCAAAAGGTGGGTAGGAAGAAAAATCAGGAGAAAGTTAAGTTGGCTAGTGAGACATTGGTTGAATATGGGTCGAAGAAGACATTGGATACCCACTTCTCTCACCCTTCGCAATGATTGTGCTATAATAGAATGTGAGGGGTATGAATAGCATCCCTAGACAAAAGGCTATTAGGGATTTGGTTCGTGCTCATTCTCCGAATTTGGTTTTCCTTCAGGAGACGAAGTTATACATGGATAGTATGCTATAATGTGCATCTAAGGTTTGGAATAGAGGGTTATGTTAGTGTGTGGGTGCGCAAGGGAGCTCTGGAGGTCTTGCTTTCTTCTGGGATCCTCGGTGAATCTCTCATGTTTGGTGGTGCTCTAGTAGATTCTCCATTTCTCTTGTTGTGATTAGTTTGGAGATGGGGGAAAGAGTATTTCTTTCCAACATTTATGCTTCGACAAATTTCCATAGTAAGATTCTCTTGTGGTCTCATATCAACTTTTTGAGATCTTTGGATCCCTTCCTTCCCTAGATTATGGTAGGTGATTTCAGTGCAATTTCCTCTCTTGAGGAGAAAAGGGGGGGAGTTCCTTGTTTGGATCCCTCTTCTAGTCTTCTTAGGGAGAATCTAGCTCTACTTCGGTAGGTGGATATTAAACCTTTGAATGGTATGTTATAATAGGAGGCTTGGGGATGAAGCTATTTCTGAAAGATTAGATAGGTTTCTAGTTTCCAATTTTTGGGTTGGTAACAGGTGGTTGTCAAGCTCTGAAATATTGGACTGGTGGGGATCAGATCATTGGCTAATTAAATTCTTTTCTCATTTGGCTAGTTGTTCTAGGAAACATTCTTTTAGATTTCATATTATGTGGCTTAGGGAGGAGAGTCTACTTGACTTGGTTTCTTGATGGTGGATTGAAGGATGACCAACTTTTGGTATGGCTATGTACTCCTTCTTGAAGAGGCTTCAGTATGTGAAGTATAAATTAAAAAATTGGAATAAGTATCGATTTGGCAATGTGTTTCAAAGGAAAAGGGTTTCCTAGGAGCGCTTGCATTCTATTACCAGGAAAATTTAGGATTAAGGTCTTGATGCGAATTTGGGCAGGTTAGAGGATAGTGTGGTTAAATACCTAGAGGAATGGGAGCTTCGTGAGGAAATATTTTGGAAATAGAAGGCTCGTATTGACTGGCTTTAGGAAGGGGATAGGAATATTTCCTTCTTTCATAACTCAGTGAAGGCTTGTAGATAGAGTAACATTATTTCTTCTCTTCGCTCTCTTGAGGGCTCTGTTCTTTCTTCCTGGTTGGAGATTTCTAGGGAGGTGGTCCGCTTTTTCTCTAGTCTCTTTTCTGAAGATACCTCGTGTACTTGTGAGGAAGAAGCATCTATCCTAGCTTGTATCCCTCCTTTGGTGACATTAGATATGAATGCCTCTATTCTTAAGCCTATCTTTTTGAAGGAGTTGGAGGAGGTGGTGTTTCAATTGAAAAAATGGAAAGCTCCTAGTCCTGACAGGTTTCTGGTAGAGTTCTTTCAAGAATTTTGGGAAGTGATCAACCTTGATTTGTTGGAGGTTGTACAAAAATATTTAAGGAATAAGAAAATGTTGAGAGTCATGAATACTATATTTCTTCCTCTTATCCCAAAACGCGAGGGTGTTGATTCTCTGGATGTTTTTTGACCAATTGTTTTATGTAATGTGGTATATAAAATCATCACAAAGCTAATTGCTAAACGTCTGAAGCCATGGTTGGATAAATTGATCTTAGAAGAACAAGGGGGATTTGTTTCGGGTAGATAGATTTTGGATGATATAGTTATTGTGGCAGAGACTATTTATTCCATGGCCTCTTTGAAGGAAAATGCCATGTTTATAAAGTTGGACATGGGTGATCCCACAATACTGGTTTACAATTTCTAGGAAACCCTGATTTTTGCTAAAATCACATATTTTTAGAAAATATAATGATTTAAGCCTTGAAAAGTTCAATTTAAAGGATTCCAATTGAAGAGGGTTTGATCGAACCACCTTAGATCAACCCCCCTTGGATAGAACCCCACTAGTTTTAAACCATACCTATAACGGAGTCTCTTTTACACCTATCAAAATGCTGATAAAAAACCACTTTCGATTTACCTTTTGGGGGATCAAATGATTTCATTTAAAATTTATTTTTATAAGTATGTAGTCCTTATTATAAGCTTCCCAAAAATTATAATTTTAAATAAATTTAATTTCATTATTATATTTATTTTTTATTTCTTATGAATGTAGGTTTTTCACCAAAAATCAAGCTCTATGTTCTACACGTAGAAAAATAGCAGATTATCAAAAAAAAATTGAAAAATATCAATGCACTAGATATTGAAGTCCTTGATCTAACAAAAAAAAATTGAATTTCAATACATACAAAAAAAGCTATGTTGTATATAGTCTGCCTATGTCTAAATTTTAATTGGTTTGATTTCAAAAGTTGATTAATGAAAAAATATTCAATAAAACACTATGAAACCAAATCAAAGTGCTAGATATTGTAGTTATAAATCTAAATTAAAAAAAAAAAAAAAAAATTATCCTTCATGGAAATTTTTTTATGTTGTATATGGTGAGCATCACTCCTTAAAAATGGTGTTTACTGAAAAAAACTAGTTTTTGAAGTCCTGATGGAAAAAGAAGTGCAATTTGATTCCAAAAATTTTGAAAAAAATATATTTAGAATCTACAGAAAAAATGTCACAAATCACTAGTGTGCATCATCTTCAAATTCCTCACGGTTTAGCCGCTATAGGTGCCCGAAAGTGAAGATTTAGTTAGAAAAAATCAGTTCAGTGTCCAGTTTGTCCAAAAATTGTAAACTAGTATTGTGGGATCACCCACATGGCTAAGGTGTATGATAGAGTTATATGGGGTTTTTTGACTAAAATTTTTGGAGCCTTTGGGTTTAGTAGGGGGTGAATTGATTGGGTCATGAGTTGTGTGATGACATCCTCTTTCTTCGTTCTTATAAATGGAGAGGCTTCATATTTTTTTAGTGCTTCTAGAGGTTTTCAACAAGGGGATCCTTTATCCCCATATTTGTTCATCCTGATGGCTAAGGGTTTGGGGAGGTTCATCAAGTCTCAGGTTATGGATGGGCTCATTCAAGGATGGAAATGGAGCAACTTTCTTCCTCCTCAAACTCACCTTCAGATTGTGGATGATTCGGCCTTGATGGGTGCTGCTAAGGTGGTTGAGGCTATGGATTTTTGAAAGACGTTGGATTGTTACTTGGCTACCTCATGCCAAAGCATAAATGAGAGTGTAATATCACAGAATTGCACCTAGAGGCAATTCCATATTTCCACATTCTTGCCTAGCATTTATGACACTCCAAAACATTAATGGAAAAACCCCCTTAGTCATAATTTTGCAATTTTGACTTCAGGAGGACAAGTGGCCGAGCAATAGAAGTCTGACAAAGCATTTTCTGAGAATATAGGCTTTGGATGACTACGCAGCACACTAGCGTCCTATCTGTTTCTTGAGTCCAAAAAGTGGAATATGGAAAGTTAACCCCTGTGACACGTGTCTTGGCAGTTACATTCCAAGAGTAACATCTCTTTGCCGCCTTTGCAAGCATAAGAACCTCTTTTTTCCTCTGATTTTAGAGGTTGGAAGATTGGAAGACATTACTTTAGCTCTTATTTTGCTTTAGCCACAGCTTTGAGACTTCTCCTTTGATAGTCGTGCATTCATAGGCAAAGCCATGCCAGATTGAGGTCCCCCCAGTAATAGCAACAACTCTCAAGCAAGCACTCAGTAGTGCATTCACGTGCTCCAGAGAGGGCCTTGGCCCATGTGTAATGCTCTCTCTCCTTTTCTCACTTTCTTTCGACAAGTATTTGTTTAATTTACCATGGTGCGGATTCTACTCCTTGAGCGGGTCTTGCTTTCACCACACGCTTATCATATTGCTTTCACCACATGTTTTGCTTTCCTTTCTAACTTGGTTGTCTGTGGAGATGGGAACACCAAAAAAGGGTTTGACTAAGGTAGACCCCTATACAACCACCCAACAACTTTCTCCTTGATCTCTTGTGTGTAGGTTACAAAAATGAAACTTGGAGTGAAGATTCGAGTATTCGAGAAAGGGGTAAGCTCTCTCTAAGTATTGTGATATTTCCTTCAACATTTGGCTATCTAGTTAAGTTAACAGTTTTGTTTATATCACTTATGAGTATGTGGGTAGGATCACTTTCTATTTGTTAAGTTCTTGAGTTCTCTGTTGCTCAGGACGCCAATGCAACTTTCAAACGATAGCACACCACGCTAGCGTCCTAGATTTGTGATGATGTCTTCTGGCCGAGAACTCTCTTTCCTAAGACATAATACTTCTGATTTGGATCTCTCAAGATCTCTAACTACTTCTTCTGAAGCGTAATTGCATCCTTGGTTCTTTATCATTTTATTATTCTAAGGCATATAAGGGTAGTTTGTTCCTTAGTGATCTCTCAAGAAAGGAGAGACCTGTGTGTAGCAAATCCCTCTTATATCACATTTTGGTGAACCTGACGTGAACGATGGAAGTTTATTTGCAATGTTCCACGTTCATCATGATGAATTTTCAAAAGAAGATTTTGATATGTTGGAGGATGCTCTAGAAGACTTCTTAGAGGCATTCCCCCTTATCCGTAAATCTCCTAAACAAGTCTCTTCTCGAAAGGCTGAGGGATCAGTAAATGTGGTGGTAATCTCAGTGGCTCCACCAAGCCCTAAGAAAATCATTATCTACATAACCCGAACCAACCCTATTGTCTGCATAATCTCAATTCATAGCGATTCACCAGACCTATATTCAAGGTTCATGAAAGCTACGGATTCCACATCTTATAATGTTATTAGGCACACATATCCTACAA
Source organism: Sequoia sempervirens (assembly GCA_007258455.2). Classification (NCBI taxonomy): domain Eukaryota; kingdom Viridiplantae; phylum Streptophyta; class Pinopsida; order Cupressales; family Cupressaceae; genus Sequoia; species Sequoia sempervirens. The sequence goes on from VDFB02105785.1 coordinate 577,858,996, forward strand.
GGAGTAACAGACAAAATTTGGATCAACAACCTTCTATTCCTACTTCACAACCTACTTCTTTACCACCTTCCCAACCTAGCCTTCCTATAGCACCTAAACTTGCGATCAAAGCACCAGGCGATTATGATCTTGTTGAGCAGCTTCGTGTTACTCTGGCTAAGATCTCACTTTGGGACTTTATTTAGACAGCCCCGGTTTATCAAGAAATGCTTCATGAGGCCCTGCAAAATATTTTCTTGCCCGCCTCTGCCAGGCCTATGGATGTTAATGCATTGTTGGCTCATATTCATGCGGGTTCGCCGAATATTGCGTTCCACCTGCAAGAACTCCCACCGAACATGCAGAAGCAAGCAGAACCTTTGATGATTATAGTTAACATTAACAATATTGGTATCAGGCATACCCTTGTTGATACTGGATTGATACTCAACGTTGGGGGCATGGACCTACTATCTAAAATTAAAGTTGATTTGTCTTCTTTGGTAGCTTCCTCTTTGTACATTCATGGATTTGATAATGTTGGCCGCCAAGCTCTAGGTACGATAATACTACCTTTGTAGCTCAGCCCCATTACCTTACCCACATTGGTTTATGTGATGCCTGGGCCTTTACCTTACAATCTCCTCTTAGGGATACCCTGGATCCATGCTATGGGCGCAGTAACCTCTACTTTACACTGTTCCTTGAAATTTGTTGCAAACAATCGAGTAGTCATAGTCAAAGCAGATCCAGAGGGTGTTTGCCTCTATAAACTGGTTGTTGTTGATCACATTTCAACCATTTCTACCCTCAAAAATTGTATTCCTTCCTTAAGTACTGATGTTATGGCATGTTCTTCATGGATACCCTATGCGGAAATCATTCCCATGGTGAGTGTCGAAACTAAAGAAACACCTAAAGCGAAAGATCCTGGTTCTCCCATATCATCTTCTCAAAAAAATTCTTTCCTTGGCGACGATTGGGGTTCCTTGAAATTTTATGAATTCTTTATTGCAGAGTACAAGGTAGACCCCTCTTGCATAGACTTTCCATGTGCCCCCAGTATAGAGGTGGATAAAATTCCCATGGAGGAGAAGAAGGGCAATCCTATTGAGGAAATCACTCCTTCCCACACTAAGGAGAATGATCCACCTCTTACAAAATAAGTTAACATTTGTGGATCTGACAAAGGAGGCGAAAGTACCCCCATAGAGACGTTTGATGTTCATTGGTGGAACGAAGCACTTTATGTGGATCCACTGCCCCCCTGAAGTTTTACAAACTCACTATGGATTCAGATATGAGCTCGCTTCTCAATATGGCTACGGGCAGAAGGGCCTAGGATGTATCAAGCAAGGAATTCAAGTCCCCATCAATCTTAAACCATGACAAACTAACTTGGGGCTAGGTTGTTATGTTGAACAATCTAAGCTAAAGCCTTGGTGGAGTGTTAATATGATTTCAGTCAAACCATTGAACCTCGTCCACCTTGAGTTAATAGACGTAAAGAAGCAAGCCAAAAATATTCCTCTAGATATCTTCAAATCTAATGAAGCATTAGAGGAGGGGCGCCAGTCCTAGCTCAGTTGGTTAAGGTGTTCCCTGTAGCAAGGCGCCCACCATGGGTTCGACTCTCCGGCGCTCCCGTGGTACCGGTTGGTGTGTCCCGCCAGCACTGCCGGTCACGGTAAAAAGTTTACCGGCGGTGGGGGGTTATATGGGGGGCCGTGCTGCACACAATTCCCCTCGTTAAAAAATAAAAAATAAAAAAATGAAGCATTAGAGGAATTTCTAGGTGCATAATCCTCACTCCCCCCTATCATTACAAAATACATTTCTCGTATCATTTACATAGACAAGCATATTTCGGGGAGTCTATCTTGAATGTTGATGAGGAGGACCCTCTATCTAACACCAATAATGACATTCCAACACCTAAGAATGAAGACCGAAGTTCCCTTATAAAAGGGGATACTGTCGAGGTCTCTATGGATCCCATATCCCCTGAAAAGGTGATCAAAATTGGAAAGTTCCTTTCTTTCTGAAGAAGCAAATGAACACTATGATATCTTGTGTTCGCATCCCAACATATTCGCATGGACATATGAGGATATGCCTGGTATTGATGAATCTATACTAGTTCATAATATCATCCTATGTCCCGATGCTAAGCTGGTTAAGCAAAAAAATTGAAAAATCAATCCTAGAGTGGCACTAATGGTTAAGACTGAGATAGAGAAATTGTAAAAGTAAGCTTTATTCATCCCATTGATTACTCCCCTTGGATTTCAAACATAGTCATTGTTAGTAAACCTAATGGTTGCATTCGCATATGCATCGATTTCTGAGACCTTAATAAGGCTTCTCTTAAAGATGATTTTCCCTTACCTAATATAGACATGATTGTTGGCTCAACTGTAGGCCATGCATTACTCTCCTTCATGGATGGATTCTCAAGTTATAATCAGATCTGTATTAACCCAGATGATCAGTACAAGACAACCTTTACTACCCCTTGGGGGACTTTTTGCTATGTGGTCATGCCCTTTGGATTAAAGAATGCAGGAGCTGCTTACCAACATGTGATGAACTTGATATTTCATGACTTCATTCACAAGATTTTGGAGGATTACATCGATGACATATTGGCCAAATCCGTAACCCACCAAGACCATCCTAAGAACCTTCATCTCATTTTCGAAAGATTTCGACTCTATAAGATGAGATTAAATCCCCTTAAGTGTGTCTTCGTCATTGATGCTGACAAGCTTCTAGGGTTCATAATCTCTCATCATGGGATCAAAGTTGATGCTAAAAAGATCGATGCTATCATTAACATGCCTCCAACAAAGAATATTACCGAGTTGCAGAGTTTACAAGGGAAGATTTAGGCAATTTGTAGGTTCGTATCTCAATTGGTTGATCGTACCCTTCCTTTCACTCAACTATTAAGAAAGGACATTTGCTTCATGTGGGATGAGGGGTGCCAAAAGGCCTTTGAATCAACCAAGGCCTATTTGGCCAACTGTCCCATATTGATATCAACTATGCAAGATAGACCCTTCCTGCTTTACCTAGCTATGTCGCCATATGCTTTAGCAGCTCTTTTAGCTCAATGTGACGACTCTGGAAAGGAAAGAGCAGTCTACTACATTAATCGCGTCCTGGTTGATTACGAAACCCATTATTCCTCCATGGAAAGGTAGTGTGTATCTCTTATCTTTGCTACATAGAAGTTGAGGCATTACCTCCTCCATGCTGAAATGCACATCATAGTAAAAATAAATCTTTTAAGGCATCTATTCTCCAGCACCAACCTGGCAGGAAGGTTAGCGAAATGGGTTATGTTTCTTTTTGAGTTTGACATAAATTTTTTTACTTAGAAATCAATAAAGGGTTAAGCGGTTGTGGATCAATTGGTAGATGCTCCCTCATCTTGATCCTTTCCCGGCTTAGATCTATTTCCTGATGAAAAAAATTTCTCGATCAATGAGGATCCCAAATGGAAAATGTATTTCGATGGGTTGAGGTGTCAAACTAGTTACAGAGTGGGAGTGGTCCTAATATCCCCCGAAGGCAAACTAGTTCCCTTGTCCTTTTGATTAGACTTTCCTTGTACTAATAACATCGTTGAGTATGAAGCCCTTATAGTTGGCTTATGTGCCGCGATAGCACTAAAGATCAAACACCTTTGTATCCTAGGAAAATCTAAACTTATAGTGAATCAAATAATAGGAACTTACCAGGCTAAGCAAAGTAAGCTATCCTTATACCATGATCTGGCCTTGTCTTTGCTCAGGCAATTTTCTTCCTTCACAATAGACAATGTCCCTAGGAGAGAAAATAGACAGGTTGATGCTATGGCAAGTGTCGCTTCCTTGGTACCTTTCCAAAAAGATATGAAAGAATACCACTTTGTGGTCTAGGTCTTGTGAACCCCTGTGGTTCCCGAAGTACCTGAGGTAGAATTCCCCATGTGTTCCCATGTGGACTCTGGAGAATGGTTTTCCAATGTCCATAACTATTTAAAAACTAGGAGCTTCCCCGAGAATGTGACAAAAAATGACCGCACTCACATAAGGAAGCTTTCAATTTGCTACATCATCTTATCAGACATCCTTTATATAAAAGCTTGTAATGGCTTGCTCCTTAGGTGTCTTACCAAAGTGGAAATACCCCTTTCCCTTAAAGAAGCTCATGCGGGCTCTAGGGGTGGACATTTTGGTGGTAAATCCCTGACACAAAGATTGATACACATGGGATACTATTGGAAAACAATGGAACAAGATTCCTTTGGCCTTGTCAAGAAATGCCCTCAATGCCAGCAACATAGACAACTCATTCACATGCCTACCCAAGAATTACAAAACCAAACTTCCCCTTGACCGTTCGCTAAATGGGGGTTGGATATTATCGGAAATATATCACCTCCCTCTTCCAAAGGGCATGATTTCATCATCACTACTATGGATTACTTCACAAAGTGGGTCGAGGCTATTCTGCTCCACTCCACGAATGTTGAAGCTATCTATAGCTTCCTTATGAACAACATCATTTCTCAATTCAGATTGCCCGCTACACTTGTTTCTAACAATGGTACACCATTTAAGAACAAGGAAGTGAAGCAATTCCTTGAGAAGTTTCACATCCAGCACAGGTTCTTCACACCCTATTATCCTAAATCTAATGGTCAAGTAGAAGCATCGAAGAAAACTCTTGAGCTTATTCTCTAAAAGACAGTTAATAAACACGGTAAAGACTGGCACATTCAACTGATGTATGCTTTATGGGCTTATCGCACGAGTGTCCACATAGCTATAGGGACAATTCCCTATAACCTCGTGTATGGTGTCGAAGCTATCATGCCCTTAGAATTGGAAATCCCATCTTTACAAGTCTCCCTAAGAGGGCTAATTGATAATGAGACTTATCGAGTCAACCGCCTGCATCAGCTAGAGATGCTAGATGAGCGTCGTTTATGAGCCCCCGAACATCTTAAAGCTCGTCATCAGTGGTTATATAAACAATACAATCAAAGTTTACTCCCTTGAACCTTTAAAATAGGAGAGTTGGTTCTTTGTGAAAATTAGAGAAATGTAAATGCACCGCCCGACCAAAGAGGGAAATTCAGTCCTAACTGGTTAGGCCCTTACATTGTGATTTTTGTCTATAGCTCAAGCACATATGGATTATCATATATGGATGGAAGGCCCTTGAAGGATCCTATCAATGCTATGCATCTTCATCGTTACTATGCATGATGTCCTATGTGTCCCCTATGTGGTGCTCTCTCTCTACAAAAAAGTAGTAGTATTGCATATGTTGACATTGTTCATTAACACATTATGATAATTTTGTGTTATGAGTGACCATGTGCATGTGTGTGTGTGTTCATGAGATCATCATTGTATTTAAATTAACATATAGCCATGTGTGTTTAATTAAATCGTATTAGCATATGATATAAGCACACATCCGCATGAGAACATAACATCCATAGCATGAATATGAGAGAAATAAAAAACATACACATCTAGATAAACAATGCCATGAAACCAAAATTGATGTATCCATATATGTATATATATACACAATGTATGTATCCAATTTCATGTACATGTATCAGGCCACTACTACAAAAATGAGTGGCTGCTGAATATATGTATGTATAGAAAGATCTACAAGTATGTATGAACATGTATGTATCTCACTACCAAAAAAAAATGATGATGGTGATCCTCAATCACTAAGGCATGTGGCTCCTAAACCCCTTTAGCTCTAGTGGATGTTGTGGAAGCTGGGAGAGGGGTTGGATGGTATTCATTGAGCGTGAATGATGAGAGGGTGACACAAACAAGGCTCCCGCATCCCTCTGATCTCCCCCTACAAGGAAGATATCGTTAGCTCCACCTGTCATAGCTGGTCTCGTAGTCACTAAAACTCTATCGAACTCACAACTAACAATTGCCCATTGAGGTCATCGAGATGACTCTGAAGGGCGTCACATGCCTGCTCAGTAGTATCGACCCTCCTCATTTCCATGTCTCACTTGACGAGCATTGTCCGTGGCTCCCCCAACAACTGGTCACGCTGCCCTTTCACATTTGTCAACTCTGCTATCAACTGGACAACCTTTGTACCCTGCTCCTCATAAGCAATCTGTAGGCGTGCAACCAACTCAAAGTTGGGGGCATGACGCCCCATGAAAATTGGTTGAAATGCCTCTAGGACTAACCCCTGAATCTATACATTGGGGGCCACCTTTGATATGCACTGAGCTATGAGCCTAGTCCATCCTTGTGCATCCTTTGCAAGCACAAAAAAGGAAAAGATGGCATATATATATAAGATACATGGGTATGTGCAGGATCATGATGGACCAAAAAGTGGCGATATGATGGGTATTTGTAGGGTATGTGGTTGATGACTTTTTTTTAACCCAAAATTGATGAAATGAAAAGGGTTTTTAAAGGATATTCACAACTTTCCAGCAATACAAATTATGCTTTACTTTGAATTTAATAAATTATTATTATTCATTTTCTATTTGAATTATGACTAAAGTCTTGATTGGTAGGCTGATTGAAAAACATTTATAGCTTTCAAACGATATCACATTTTTGGAATCCAAAACATGCATCACATTCTATGCTTTGCATACTATAGGATTAAAAAAAGAAAAATTGAATTTCAAGAAGTTTTGACCAAGTTAAGGTGGTCAGACACATAAGTTTTTATATTTTTAAAATTTGTAATAAAAAATTCATAATTACTTATTTACTTGGAAAAATATTACAAAAAAATATGCATCACATTCAGACATGAGTCCTCTACTTATTTATAAAATATTATAAAAAATTATTATCATTTTATTGTGGTTAGGGTGGTCAGACAGACACCTACTTCTTATTTTTTCCCTGAAATTTAAGTACTACTGCAATGAAATTTCAAATTTTCACCAAATAGATTTAAAAAATAAAAATAAAACCTAGTAGTTTAGAAACTACATTCAATTTGCTATAGATTCTAGTCTTACATATTTTTGAAATAATATAGATAACTTATTCAAATTTTCACATCAAGTTTCCTAACTTTGATTTTTCTAAATTTTTTGCCACTTAAGGGCCTTTTTTTTCCATGATGATCCTGCACATACCTACATATATCATTAGATTAAAAGTACAAAACATAGAACAAAAAATCATGTATACTTGGATCCCCCGGCTGCCATGTCGGGTCAGGATGAGGATCAATACTTTGACCTACACCACCAGTCTCAATAGTCGCTCCTGGTACTACAAGTGATGTAGCCACAGTAGAAGATGGTGGTGCTACAGAAATAGGGGTCGCTGGTGGGGGATCTAATCTTCATCACCTCAACCTCGGTGGCACTACCTCCTCCTGAGGCAGCTCCTGATCCTCCTCCTCCCTAGCCTATTGTTGGCCTCTCCTCTTGTCCTACAGTGGTAGGGCTGGTAGGTCCCCCTGCAGACCAGGGTCCCCTCCCAAAGCACCCTCGCTGAACACAGGAGCTAGTCAATGCCTCTCCCACCACCGCACAAATTCTGCGGCTACACCTACATTATCTCCCACCACTAAAGGTGGAAAATCATGATCAGACTCATCATCATTAGATGGGACTATATCTGTAATACTCGGGTGAGGGTGGTCCCTAACCCTCGCCGCACTCCTGTGGGCCCTAGTGTAGGTGGGAACATCCAGTGGTATGGTCTACGGATGATCATGTTGTTGCATGACCCGAATCCAGTAGTAGGGCATGATAATATAGTCCCTACGCCCTATCAAAAAATGGTCTCTCTGTAGATTCCTCAAATACCTACCATCATTCACCTACCTGAAAAATCGATAGGGCCTCTATCAAACCCTATTTGTTGTGAGGGTATCAAATTGTAGCTGCCAAAACTAAAGGTCTCAAAACCTCCACTAACACATCATATCGTACTAGTGGGCCATGGGGACCCCATATGGTCATAGCTAGGGAAAACCAACTGGCTGAGTGCACATGATGTGGGCAAAGGCCCACACCTGCAAAAGTGTGCATGCTATCAAGCTACGGTACTCATAGTCTACGTACCGGCCCAACTCCTAGTAAAGGTGTGCTAGCATGCTGTTCCCCCAAGAAAAGATGGTCATATGCTCTACCATCTCTAATAGTAATATGGATGAGGCCCCCATGCAGGTGTGAGCCTTTCCCGTCAATCGCATTCCAAAATGAAATGGTCACGACCATAACCTGATAGATCAATGGTGTTGTGGTCCTCACATGGTCATACCAATGCATGTGGATATGGCCCATGCCATCACCATTGTCCATCCTCCCCATGCAATAGAGGATGCCCTCTACCCACTCTCGCACTAACCGTGTGTCGTCCAAGGCCACCCATCGTCCATGGATGGGTAGCCCAAAGATATGATAGACATCCTCGAGAGTGATAGTCATCTCCAAAACTGGAAGCTAGAAAGATGAAGTAGTGGTGTCCCACCACTCCATAAGGGTCGTAAGCATATGCTCATGGTACCTCATCTCTGGCATAGTGAAAACATGTCAGAGGCCGATGCACTCCAAGAGTGTAACCTCGTCTGCCAATAAGCGATCTCTCTGCTTATGGACCAACTAAAATGCTCACCCCCCAGGGTGCTCCCGAATCTCTGGGTACTCCTGCCAAAATCAAGAAAAATTTGAATCAGAAAACTAACATTTGTCATCAATAAATTACAAAAAATCATTAAGACTTATGTGCAGCGCGCAGACATCTATGCACCGCACACACATCCCCTACCGCCATGGTCACCTCAGAGACGATAGTGTGTATCTGAGACAACAACGCAAAAGTAGGACGGTACTAGCGCTAGTCCCAGATGACAACACGAAATTGGGAAGCAGGCGCACAAAAAAGATGCCTATGCACCTCACCAGAGGGAAAATCCTAAAAAATGCACAAAAATTTGATAAAAATGAGAGTTTGTGACTTACCTGGTCCACCTCATGACCGTCGGTGACGTCCCAACGCAGCTATTCCAACCTCAGCTCCTCATACTCTCTCCCACTAGGCATTTTTCTAACTTTTCTTTCACAAAAATCAACAATTTGCTCCTGGTGAATAGTGAAAATGATCCTTCTAGGGACCCACCTAGGGATATATAGGCCCCCCAGGGCCCATTTTCCCTAGGACTTGTGGCTCCCTAGTTTCTCCTAAGTTCACCCCACTAAGCCGAAGGCAAACTCAGGAGGGGGCATAAGGTCGTCTCTTGATCATATTTTCTTCTTATTTTTTGAAGCTAACCTAAAAATTGAATTTTGTAGGATGAAACATTCAACAAATTCACAACCACTCAGATGTTATTTGTCAAGCTCGGATGCCAGGGGTATCTTTAGTACTAGTTAGTTCTACTATGATAGCCACTATGGTCTCTTTTAATTGGCACGTAAATCCATAAAATTTGAAAATTTGGGTGAAATTTTTCATTTCTACTTTAGTGAAGCTAATTTTTTCAAATATTTCCACATTCTTTCCTAGCATTTATGACACTCTAAAACATTAATGGTGAAACCCCCTTAGTCAAAATTTCATGATTCTAACTTTAGGAGAACAAGTGACTGAGCAACAGAATCCTGAGAAAGTGTTTTCTGAGAATATAGGCCTTGGATGACTATGCGGTGCACAAACGTCCGCGTGGAGCACTAGTGTCCTATCCGTTTCTTGAGTCCAAAACGTGGAATTTGGAAATTTAACCCATATGACATGTGCCCCGACAGTTACATTCCAAGAGTAATGGCTCTTTGCCACCTTTGCAAGCATAAGAACCTCTTTTTTCCTATCATTTTAGAGGTTGGAATATTGGAAGACATTACTTTAGCTCTTATTTTGCTTTAGCCACAGCTTTGAGACTTCTCCTTTGATAGTAGTGAATTCACAGGCAAAGCCATACTGGACTGAGGTCCCCCCAACAATAGCAATAGCTCTCAAGCAAGCACTTAGTAGTGCGTCTGCGTGCTCTGAAGAGGGCCTTGGCCTGTGGGTAACACTCTCTCTCCTTTTCTCACTTTCTTTCCACAAGTATTTGTTTACTTTACTGTGGTGCAGGTACTACTCCTTGAGTGGGTCTTGCTTTCACCACACACTTATCATGGTGCAGGTTCTATTACTCGAGTGAGTATTGCTCTCACCACACACTTTGGTTTTCTTTCCAACTTGGATGTTCGTGGAGGTGGGAACACCAAAATGGGGTCTGACTTTAAGGAAAACCCCTATACAGCCACCCAACAACTTTCTCCTTGATCTCTTATGTGTAGGTTACGAAAAAGGAACTTGGAGTGAAGATTTGAGTATTCGAGAAAGGGGTAAGCTCTCTCTAAGTATTGTGATATTTCCTTCAACATTTGGCTTTCTGGTTAAGTTAACAGTTTCGTTTGTATCACTTTTGAGTTTGTGGGTAGGATCACTTCCTGTCTATTAAGTTCTTGATTTCTCTATTGCTTAGGACACCAGCGCAACTTTTAGACGACAGTTCACTTTGCTGGCATCCTAGATCTGCGCTGATGTCTTCTGGCTGAGAACTCTCTTTCTTGGGACAAAATACTTCTAATCCAACTCTCTCAGGATCTCTGACTACTTCTTCTGAAGTGTAACTACGTCCTTGGTTCTTTATCATTTTATTATTCTAAGGTGTATAAGGGCAGTGCATTCCTTGGTGATCTCTCAAGAAAGGAGAGACCCGTGTGCAGCAAATCTCTCTTATATCATAGAAAGTAAGTCTTACATTTATTTCTTTAATACCCCCATACTTATTCAACAACGTATTACCAAGATCTTAAGGTTTCAAGTGGGAAAGCTTCCCTTTATCCATCTGGTATCCCTTTGGATGTGTGCTTGCTTCCTTGGAATTTTTGGCAAGATGTGATTGATAAATTTTGTGGGTTGGTTTGTCATTGGACCTATAGATGGCTCTCTACGGCTAGTAGAGTTACTCTGTTGAAGTCTGTGGTTCAAGCCCTCCATTTATACAGATGCTTTGTAATGATGGCTCCCTTAAGTTTCATCAAATATTTTGATGGGCTTTGTAGGAAGTTTCTTTGGTCAGGTAATCTCGTTTCAAAGAAGTGGAGCTTAATTAAGTGGGAAGTTGTTTGTTGGCCAAAGCAGGATGGTGGTTTGGGATTGTGTAGGGTGGATTGGAATGGGCAAGCTTTGGTTGCTAAGCTATAATGGAGATGGTTTTCACACCAGCATCAGTCTTGGCCTAGGATCCTTACCTTGAAGTACCCTAGGGGGTGGATGATGTTGAGGTTCCCCGATTTAGTCTTTGGGGGAAAGGTTCTATGATCTAGGATACTCTCAAGAGGGGAGCTACACTGCTTAAACAAGGCATGTTTTGGATCTGCAACAGAGGTTCTAATGCTCTTTTTTGGCATGACTCATGGGATGGTTTCTCGCCTATTCTCTCCTCACATCCTTATTTGGAGGATTTATGTAGGGTTTTTGTTCAAGTTGGTTGGATCAGAGTGATGGATTTCAAAGCCCCTCAGGCTTTGGGGCAGACTATTGTTTACTAGTGGAAGGATATGCAGGAGTGGCCACTGGATGGAACTTTGGAGATAGGAGGGAGTTGTCATCTATTTTGGCTGATAAAGTTTGTTGTTCTCTTCTGGAAAGGGATGTGTTGGCTTGGTGTTCGGGTGCTAAAGTGAAGTACACTATTGCTTTAGGATATGGTGCTTTGGACAAAAGGGCCTTAGGCAATGCGAAAGTGCCTTGGTGGAAGAATATTTGGAATAAATTCTCTTGGCCAAAATGTAATTTATTTTCTTGGCTAGTGGTGTATGACAGGTGTTTGACTTGGGATAACCTTTGTAAGTGGAGCTTCCAAGGTCCTTCATTATGTTTCCTTTGTCTAAAATATGTTGATACTATTTCTCATCTCTTCTTTCAATGCCCCTTTGCTAGGAATTTTTGGAATTTTTGGTGGGTTTCCTAGAATTTTCCATGCAGGCATCCCTCTTCTCTTGATGAGTTTTGGCAGAACATTGGGTCTATTCCAGTGAAGACTTCCTTTTTGCACACAGTGTGGCCTATTGGCCCCAGTTTGATTATTTGGCACATTTGGTTGGAGCGCAACTGGAGGATTTTTTGGATAAGAAGTTGTTGGTAGGTCAAGTCTAGGCTCATATTCTTAGGGCCTTGCAAGAGACTCTGTATGTTAAATGTGACCTGTCAGTCCTGTAACACCCCTCTATTTTGGCTCTTTGTTCGTCGGTGTTCTCCTTGTAATGCTTTGTTATGTTATGATGGGAATTTGGAACTTGGTTACTTCTGATTGCAATAATTAAACGATGTGAAGCTATATTTTGATGTGATTTTATTCTGATGCCATCTTTACGACATGTTCTGGATTAACTTAGAAGATATTTGATTTAACGATGTTCTATGTTGTTGATCATGTTAATGATGTTAGATGCGTCAGTTAGTGAGATTGTATTGGTACATTTAAGTGGTGAATTGCAACTTCCTCTAGGGTTGCGTGGCGGGGCATTACACATGGTATCAGAGCCTAGGTTTAAACACTGGGAACTCTGGGATTATGTTGGACCCATTATGTTGTAAGTTGTGTAGGTTTATACTCTGGGCACTATGAGCCCATTGTATTGACCTAGTTGTTTTTTCTTTCATGTGGGTTTCCTTTTGGGTTGATTGCTCTTGTTTGCCCAGAAGCTGTCATTAAGTGGTATTGGTCCAATGGTGTAGGAAACTAGTGGAAAGGATAGGATCCTCGGTGTAGTGCGCAATGCACCAATATCCTTTCTATTGGAAGAATGCATTATGGACGATTGTGTAGTGTGTGATTTTGAGGTGTTGTGTGTGGTGGATGACAATCAGTTTTGTCGTTGTTCCCACCCTTGCACGTCTTTTGTTGAATGCCTTGTGAGGGTTAGGCTCGCAAGCCTACCAAGAGGTGTGTTTTGTTTGGCTTCCTTCTTGTTGCTTGGCTCTTTCGTTGTGTAAAGGGTTGAGACCCTTGAGTGGTTCTTGAGTGTGGTTGTAGTGTGTCCCTTGGGTGTGGATTCTATTTTGGAGTTTTGTTGTTTCCTTCTCCATGCGAGTATCTGATGCATGTTTTCTTGTGCTTTACCTCATTGTGCAAGTGATTGCCTGATGGACCCCTATGTGGTTTTGAAGTTTCTTTTGCATGCATATTTTATTGAGATTATAAATATGGTAATGAAAATGATTGATCATGTTGCTAGTTCATAGAGTTTGTGCAGGCTCTCTTTTGATCCATGCACTTGTATGAAAGTGATTGTATGATGATGAGACCATGTTTGCAATAGTACCTATGTTAGAACTGTAAATTCCCCTCTCTCCTTCCCTCTCTTCTCATTGGTATAACGAATATGCTTGTACTTGAGTGTGTGATGTATTGAAACCCAATTTTATGAGGAAATGTTTATGTGTTCATGGCAGTTGTTTTATTAAGATCAAGCCTTGGGTAAAGGACCTAAGTCCCCAAGTTGCATTCATAATCATGGAAAATGTATAATCTGAATAGGGAATCATTTTGCAGTAAGTAAAAGTTTAGAGAAAGAAAAGGATTAGTGAAACCATTGCATGTTAATGATAATTACGTAATAGGTGCATCTTGTTGGTGAGGCCTATAGTCCCCAACTTTATTGTTAAGTTTTAAGAAATCATGTTGATGTTAGATTATTGTACCTAGATTTAAAATGCAAGTGTTAAATGAATGTTGAAGTGATAAGGTCACATACCTTGTCTTGAGTAAACTTTGTAATGATATTGCACAAGGTGTGATTTTATGGAGTTTGTGCTAGGGGTACTTGCAAGCTTCCAGGAGTAAGCCTGACCCTAGGGGGGGAGGATGTAACACCCCTCTATTTTGGCTCTTTGTTCATCGGTGTTCTCCTTGTAATGCTTTGTTATGTTATGATGGGAATTTGGAACTTGGTTACTTCTGATTGCAATAATTAAACGATGTGAAGCTATATTTTGATGTGATTTTATTCTGATGCCATCTTTACGACATGTTCTGGATTAACTTAGAAGATATCTGATTTAACGATGTTCTATGTTGTTGATCATGTTAATGATGTTAGATGCGTCAGTTAGTGAGATTGTATTGGTACGTTTAAGTGGTGAATTGCAACTTTCTCTAGGGTTGCGTGGCGGGGCATTACAAGTCCCAATGGATCCTAGAGATAATTGAATAATTTGTAATTTTGGGATTTTTGTTGGGGGTACTAGAAGACCCAAGATTAGGTGAGGAAGGTGTTCTAGAGGGAAGGTCTTCAGGGGGGCATTAGATGCTTCCTCCCACTAGAGTTTTGAAAATTAATACGAATGGGTATGCAAGGGGTAATCCTGGGCTCGTTGGTGTTGGTGGGGTGGGAAAAGATAGTTTTGGGGTGGTTGTGTTCTTCTTTTTAGAGTATAGGGAGAAACACTCTAATAACCTTATGGAGACCTTGGCATTTCTTTTGGATTTGAAGAGGGCATATGCCCTCGATTGGAAAAGGTTATCTGTGAGTCATATTCTTAGGTGGTGGTTAACATGATAAATAGGTGATAGTTTGAGGATGTTAGTTGGTAGCTTGCGGTGGTGGCTAAGCAAATCACCAATCTTAGAGATTTATTGGATTCTATCACCTTCTCTCATATCCCTCAGGAATGGAATAAGGTGGCGGATGGGTTGGCCAAATGGGCTTTTGAGAAGAATGGGACTTGATTGGTGGATGATTGGGGCAGTTTACCGGGTGATCTTGCCTAGGATCTAAAGGGATGGGTTACTGAGGATATGAGATGTTGCATGAACTCTTCTTGATTTCTTGTAGGATGGCTCTTGACCCTTTTGGGTTATTTTTTGCTTTATGCTTTGTACTGTTCTAGTTGATTAATAAAGTTTTTACCCTCTTTTATTTAAAAAAAAGAACTACAAATTACATAAACTTGAAATACTTGAAACCTACCACTCATGAAATTCCATTCACAACCTCTAAGTGATATTTTCATACAAAAACAAAGCAATTTCATCCTATAATCCTTGAAACCAAAAATTTTTCATCATTTGATCTTTAGCAAACCTAAGGATTTTTTTCATCAAATCTAATTACTTAAACACAAGTGTTTTGAATAATTTTAGCAAGATATTTTTGATGTGGGTTGGAATTTATCCCCAAAATGAGTGCATTTACCCCTTTAATTCACTAGAATTTATGTCTAGTAATGAATCCCACCCTAATGATTGGTTTAGATCATGCTTGCACCAATCACATTAATTGATACTCCATTTTTGCTTAAATTTAAATTTTGAATTTCCCTTTACTATGCAAGGAAGAGATTTTGGCCTTTCCTAACTTTTGACACTTTTACAAACTTTTGAGCTATGTGAAATTTATAAATTCTCCATCCTTTTCCCTTTTCTTTCTTTCTTTCTTTTCACTTGAATTATTTCCTCTTCATCTTGTTGCACTTTTCTCATTCTATAAATTTTATTAGATATTCATATTCAAAAACTCATAAATTTTGTGACATCACGAGCCTATTGAAATTCCTCTTTAAATTTTTATCACGTTTTTTGGGAGCTTGTGAAACCATGAGCATAGTGGTAAATGTAACATGTTGACATCATGAACTTCTTCCCCTTTATTAACTTAGAAAATTAAAAGATAACTTCAAGAAAAAAATTAGGGTTTGGTTCATATTCAAAATTAAATATGAAGTACCAAATCAACTATTTCCTATTTTTCATATCTTAGTGCTCCAAAAATAGGAAATGGGATAATATTAACTCTAATTGGAAATAATTAAAAAGAGGATATAACAAATCCATGTAATTCTCAAGATTTATTTTCTTTAAGCAATACAGATTTGGATGCTCCAATATATTTAGTACCTCCAATGTAGTGTCCTAATTTGATAAATTCTTTTTTGGTTATGTCCTTGAGCTCAATAGCTCTAAAATTAGATTCATGATTTCTTTCAACCTTTTTTTAGTCAAAAACTTTTTCTTGGAATATGGTTCTTTTGGGAGATTGGACTTGCATTGCCCATAAATTCAATCAGATTTAATACACTTTCAAGGTGAAGATTCTCTTTAGTATTTACAAAGATAGAAATTCTACTATTTTTGCTAATTTTATATTAGACCAAAATGTTTTGCATTATTCTAAAGCTATTGTTTTCTCTAAAGTGTTTTTGTAGGTTCAATTACAAGCTAAGAAGGTTGCCTCATAGGTGGCTCATTTCAGGATTGGTAGTGGACCTTGACAGTAACCAAAGTTCTTTTATCATCTTCTTATGAGGGCCAATCTCCTCGTGAGCACTAGAAAGGAAAGAGTCTCTTGGCTCATGATAATCAAGTTGCTCAACCCCAAGTATTTCCCTTAGCCCACTGGAGGGATTAGGGTTCCAAGAGTGCATCATGGTCCCTTTGGCAACAATTTACCTCTCCTCCCCCTTCGAGTCCCACTCTTAGGTGGCCTTCTAGGGGCACTTCTAGATGGCCTTTTGGGGCGCTTCTAAGTGGTCTTCTAGTGGTGATTTTGGGTGGTTGTCCTCTGATAATTTTAAATGCTTTGATTCCAACAATGTTTCTCAACCAACTTTGACTATTTCTCAGCCTCATGAAGAAGATAAAGACAAAGATGATGAAGCACGGGACTTTCCCAATGTCACTTTAGACCCTGTTGATGTATGGGGTAGGCCAAGTGATGAGGACTCATCACCTCCACTATTTGTAATATCTCTTTTCATCTAGTGGCCCTTCTATTTATGCATTATTTCATTTCAAATTGTGCCCCATGTGGACTCTAACGGTGTGATTTCATATCAACCCACCCTTTTTTGTGAAGTCTATGTGTACTTGTATTTTCTAATTAATAGAAATTTTGACACTTATTAATAAAAAAGGTTCACATCAAAATAATTCTTCATTTAAAAATTAGTTATGTCAAAAGAAAAAAGAAAATATTTAGCATTTAAAGTAAAATAAAAATTAGATAATTTTAATTGGTGTTTTAAGTCAAGAAAACTTGCAATCTTTTGGGTAAGAGAATCATCATCTTATCATTTGAAAGTCATTTTTTGAAGATAACATTTTATTTAAATTTTGAAATAAGTGTAATGCTTATTTCATATTTATATATAAAATACCAACATCGTTGATATCTTCGCTCCCTTGCAAGAACATAGAAAGCTCAGTTAACATGTTGTAAATTATATCAAGTGTAAGGTTTTTAGAATCATAAATTTGAGAACATTTAAAAAAGAATTATGATGATATGGAAATATTATAAGTGGCAAAGAAGGAAGTGAGGTTTAAATAATGTTGGTATAATGAGAGAGGAAGAAGAGAGACAATGATAGAGACAAGGAGAGGAAAAGAAAGAGTGAAAGAAGAATATAGAAAGAGGAAAATAGAATATGAGAGAGAGTAGGGAGGGGGAGATGTATATATGTAAATTGTATGTATTTATATATTCTCTATATTCAAAGAAAGAAAGAAAGAAAGAAAAAGGAAGATATTTAAAGTGATAGAAGAAGATAAAATAAATTGATAGAGGGGTGGATGGAGAAGGGGATGAGAGAGACTTTCAATTAGTTGTTTCTTACCAAAAATATAAAGACAATACATATCTATAAAGAGTGACACATTTCATTTACTTAGACTTTATAATTTCCCTTTAAAACCTCTTTACATTGAGAGGCGATTCTATATTCACTTTATGGGGATCATTCATTTGTGTACACAAAACCATTTGCTTAAATATCACTTTTAATTAATAAATCTATATATAATACATCAAGAATTATACTTATCGAGATCCTTAATATTTTTATCAAAATATTAACATCTTAAATATGACAAATTGATTAAAAATAGACACCTCAAAGAAAATATCTCCACATGTTTTACATAAATTTATTAGATACATATACTAATTGTATACCTACTAGCAATTTCACCTTGTTGTGCAATGGGTACATCGAAGAGGTGTGGAGGGTCAATTAGGGAAAATTTTGGTCTATTTTTTTCATATATTTGTGTAGTACATAGGTCAATTGGTAGTATATTTAGAAAATTATGTTTGTGAAGCAAATATCTCAATAGAGAAGTGATAGATTTAAATCAATTATGCATCCATTTACAAGGATCCAAACAAGATTGAAACTATTAAAGTATTAGGAAGATAATCAAGATCCATTACCAATAGGCTCATAATATGTTTGTAATAGGGAGAGAGGGAGAGAGAGAGATAGAGGGGGCAAGAGTGAGAGAGAGAGAGGGGATAAGGAGATAGAGATAGAGAGGAAGATAGAGATAGAGATGGAGTGAGATGAATATGGAGGGGACAAATATGGAGAGGAGAGGGAGAGATAGAGAGAGAGAGTAGAGAAGGAGAAAATGGAGAAATATATAGAAAGATGAAGATAGAGATAGGAAGTGATATATAGACATAGAGAGAGGGAGAGATATAGGGGTGGAGAGAGATGGATAGATAATGAGATATAGATAGACAAAAATAAAATAATAAATGAGGGAATATAGATAGAGAGGCAAAGAGATATAGATATAGAGGTCTATAAAGAGGGAGGTGGAGAGGAGAGGGAGATAGATGGATGGATAGAGAGAGGGAGGCACGTCTAGTGATAGAGGAGGAGAGAGGAAGAGGGAGAAAAATGGATAGAAAGACAAAGAGATGTAGAGGGAGATAAATATAGAGAGACAAAAAGATAAAGAGGGAGAGATAAAGAGATATAGATGGTGAGATAGAGTGATAAAGAGATAGAGATATTATAAGGAGATATAGAGAAGTTCAAAGGAAGACAGAGATAAAGAAATAGAAAAATAAAGAGAAGTAGAAATAGAAAAATAGAGATAGGGGGAGATAGAGATATGAAGATAGAGATACAGAGGGAAAGCTGGATATGAATGGATAGAGAGGGAGGGAGAGTCATAGAGAGAGTAGAGAGGTGAAGTAGAGAGATATAGAAAGAGGGAATGATGGGGGAGAGGGAGAGGGAGAGGGAGATATAGGGATAGAAAGATGGAGAGAAAGATAAATATAGTAAGAAAGATAGAGGGGGAATAGAGAGATACAATGAGAGGTAAGGAGATAAGGATAGGGGAGAGAAATAGAGAGGAAGATAGAGATAGAGATGGAGATGGATTAGATATTTCACATATTGCATATACACATTTCCTAGTGAATGTGGTTGCTAGGGGGCGTCATATAATGCTCCAACAAAGTCATCAATAGAGATGTGCTAAATCCAAATCAACTATGCATCAACTTATAAGGAACTAAATATGACTAAAATGAAACCTCTGAATTAGGAAGATAATTAGGCTTCATTACCAATAGGATCATGTTATGTTTACAATAGGGGGTGAGTAGAGATAGGGAGAGGCAATGATATAAAGAGGGAGAAATAGAGGGGGAAGAGTGAGAGAGAGAGGGATAAGGAGATAGATATAGAGAGGAAGATAGATATAGATATGGAGATGGAGATGTAGAGGAACATTTATTTGTTAAAATAAAAATATTCCCCATAGCCCATCATGCATTAAGTAGCAAAAATAGATTAACAAACATAGAAATTTATTGCACTATGAAATGAAACTCAATGATCTTTGAAAGGCCAATAAACCCTATTTATATGTAATCATGTTCTATCATTTTCCATAAAGAGACCCTTCGAAAAGTATCTCTACTCCATTTTTATATGATTGTGAGTTGGAGTTATCTTTTCAAGTGGGACTAGTTTGTATTTCTTCTTGTCCTTGCCTTATCAAAAATCTCAATATATTTCAAATATATTTGAAATATTCAAATGTTTTGCAAAATTAGTTGTATTTAAATAGTGAGAATGATGATATTTTTTATTATATCATTTATCAAAATATATTTTTTTAGTATGGTTGATCTTTATTTGACCTCTAATAGTTTGATGGATTGGATCATTTGCTCATGATACTTTAACCAGATAACTTCTATTTTAGACATACGTTGCCTCATAATATTTAATCTAATATATAAAAATAAAAATACACAATCCAAATATGTTTTAAATGTAAAATAAATTATATTTATCCGTATACCATTATTTTTCCCTTGATTATGTATATCAATTATTTTAATTTAGTAATGAAATATTGAAAAGTTTTTGGTGTGATCTTATGTCCTAAATGCAAAGAACCTAGGATAAATTCCACTTTTCCAAGGATTTCGTTAGGATGAAAATCAACAAGGTGTGTAGATTGACTTTCAAAATCCAAGGTGAGTCAGTCAGACCTAAATTAGATCATTTTGAGTCTTAGGAATGATTTGGAATGATTAACCTACTCGAACTATATGAACTAATATGATAAATACAATATCTCAGATATAAAAAATGGAAACAGTGATTTCTCAGGTGGACCTAGGAAGTGTTAGATGATGTGTAGGTCACCAAAAGTTGAAGTTGGATTCAGCATGCCAAGAGGGGTTCAGTCACCCAAGTTCAAATAGGTCTTTGATAAGGTATCCTTAAACTAATTTTATAGTCCTCTAATGTTGGATCTAAACTTTTGATTCTTGGTAGTAAACTTGTTGGAATATCATTAGTACATTTTGTAATTGATTTTTTGTAAATTGAAAAATATTAGAGCTTTGAATGCAATAATGGAGAATTTTCCTTTAATATTTCCTTAATCCTTTTCAAACCTATAGCCTACACATTCAAAGAGGGAGAAAATTTTGGGTCATTTAGGGGCTTGCCTCAATCAAACCCCATGTAAGTGTTTCCACTTCCACAATGACAATGTCAATGGTAGAAACAATAACTGAAAGGAAGGAATGATGAAATCATAGAGTGTTGCAACTCACCAACCTTTAATGACTTCCTTGAAGGACTGAAGCCATACACGTCACCTCAAGGATTTGGATTTTTATTTTATTGAATGCTTGAATACTTTGGAGACGTACAACAAAGGTTAGATTTCACAAAACATGAACATGAACACACATTTACTCACATAAAATTTGGCATGATGTTAGGATCTTGAATTGTTGCAATAAAACTTTGAAATGCTACTCTTGAATTGCCTAATAGTGCTCTTAAATGGTAGATAATTTTTCTTAGTAGATGTTAGATTTCAAATGGTAAATCAACTAGGTCTTTATAGGCTTTTATCCAATTTCCCAAAAATTAGATTCCAAAAGCTGACACTTGATACTTAAATTTTGGATGTTAAAATACCGCCAACAAAATATTTGAATTTGGGTCCTAGCTAAGAAGGGGGCGAATGGGTCCTGGCCCAAATTTCTAGGACACACTTAGCCGAGAGAAAAATAATAATTGGTTTTATTTATTTAATGCTTTCCATCTTTCAGAAAATGATAAAAATTAGGCCTTGGAATGCATTATTTGGAAAATTACGAGCTTAATTAAGTCTAATAATTTAAGGGGGTGAAAACAAAGTGTGAAATTGTTAAGGGTGACAATTTTCTTCACTACATTTAGCCCCCTATTTAGTGAGAGTATGACCTTACACTCAAAATCACACTAAAGTAGAAAAATATATGTCAAGAGGGGTTTGATTGTAAAAATGTTAAAAAGATAGGATAACGAAGGATCAAGGGAGATGATCAAGCCCCCAGGATCAAAGATTCCATGACAAACCAACATAAGCACAAAGGAACACACCTACATGATATACAAAAAGACAACATACACAAACATGCATGTCAACATGGGATGCAAAAAGAGGGTATGGACTAGCAAGTTGTATTATGGTAGGACCTATACAAAAGGAATTCATGAAACAATATAGCAAAGTCCAATATTTACTAGGTGAATCATAAGCTGTAAGGTACACAAACTAGTGAGGACTATTTTTCACTAGGTGAGCCCCCAATACAAGGTAAAATGAGACACACACACTAGGTCTACAAGGTGTGCATGTAACAAGGCAAAAAAAATGGGAAACACACACTAGGTCTACAAGGTTTGGGCCCATACTCAATCGTACCAAGAGCTATACTCTTTGATAACCTTGATAAGGTACCACAAAATGTTATGCCAATGCTACACTAAGTTCAACTCCCATGAACAAAGTGAAACAGAAAAATTTCAATGCCAATGTTAAATGTTAATGTCAATGCACCACTAAGTCCAACCTCTATGAAAAAAGTGAAACAAAATAATGCTAGTGTATGCCCCCACTTTAAAGAAATTACAAAACATCATGCTTTGTGCAATTACTTTAAAGTAGAAAAATGATAAATTCCATGTAAGAAAAGCTCACAAGAGCTTATTTGGAAATCCCTAATGCCAATGATATGTTTCTAACTAAAAATAAATAATGATAAAAGGTTGCCCCCAAATACAATGTGACAAACAACATAGAAAGGTGCACTGAGGAATCCACAGATCTGGGGTTAGTATACTTCTTTTCTATAGTGATATAATATAGCTCAAAGCTGACATTGTTCCCCAAACACTCGTGGAACAATGAATACAATGGAAGAATGACACATAGAGATATAAAAAACATTGAAAATTTTGGGTCAACATGGAAGAGACCTAAATGTCTCAATGCCTTGCATCATCCCCAAATGGGAAAAACAAGAAAAAAATAAAAGAAAGTTTACAACATATAGAAGAATGAAGATACAAATAGAAGAATGTTATGATAGGTTTGTTTCCTTTGTGTCCTTGCATCAACGAAGCAACAAAGATCATCCAAATAAAAATCACAAACATAAAGACATGCCAAGAAGCACAACATGAGAGATCACATCACATGCAAGCAAACAAAAAGAACACATGAAACAAACATGAAGGATATCACACATGTGAGCTGACCTAAAGTAGGTCATCTGCATCACAATCTTGCTCATCATAAATGAAAGGTGGAAAACTAGCCAAAGGGACTACAACAAGTGTCATATAAGGAGTATCTCTGAGTGTAACACATGGTAGGTCACTCTCATCAAGAGGATCATCATAGTTTCCCCCATCTAAATTCATTTACTTTGATAACAACACATTAAGTTCATTATGCACCTGTTCATCAATTTTAGCAATTTCATCCTCATCATCCAAATTGATCACAATGGGAGGTTTTAATACAATTGCATTTGAATTCTCTTTTTTTATTTCTTATTTTGGTTTTATGTCTTGTTTTAGTGAAAGTTGGATTCTTCTTGAGATGTTTCCATGGGTTTTGGATTACCATGCATTGTTTGGTTCTTTTCTTCCATTGGTGAGAAATAACACATATATGCCTACACTCTTTAGCATTTATATTTCTTCTTACACGATTTTCAAGTTGTAATGAGGTAGGAGAAAGTTTATCAACCATTGATTTCTTTTCTTCCCATAAGGGAGGAGCTGAAGGAACCACTGGGGGTTGGGAAACCACGGTGTCTTTAGGTTTATACACTTGTTTTATTTTTGGAGGCACAAAGGGAATCATCCTATTGTCTCTTGGTCTTTTATAGTATATTGGTGGAGGAACTCTAATGTACTTATCTTGATTACTTGGAAGGTTTTTTGGATCAATCATAGTTTCATCAATGGTGGGATGGGGAGAAGGAACAACCATGGACCTATCACACACGTGAATATTGCTAAGAGATAACTTTGTTATGCGCTTGGCCTTGAACTTTTGATATGACTTGAAAAAGAAATATTCACAAGGCTTTATAGGTTCCACAGGTTGAAGCCAAAAGAAATCCAATGAAAAATTTCCATGGGAAGACAAAGGATTGAATCCACTATGGTGCACTATAAATATCTCATTTCCAAAGGGAAACTTTATGCACTTGTGAATAATCGATAGGATGAAATTCATGGAGCGTAACCATGGGTAGCCTAGCTTCACACAAAATTGGTTCAATGGCGGGATGATGGAGAATGAGACATCTAATTGCTTTGGTCCAATTTTAAGAGGAAGGGTGATGGAACCTATCGTAGGGATTGATCAAAACCATTATGATTCTTTATCAATTCTTTCAGTTATTCATATGAATCTTGATAAAGCTCTTGCACAAATAGGAACTCCTCAGTGATCACATTCTCTACACACACAGGATCAATGAGTATTCCTTGTACAAATTTTTGCATTGATGTAATAAAAAATGTAGAGAGGACCATTAGGTGCATGTCTAAGTGCATCATTATTGGTGAAAGCAATATTAGGTAACACAGTGGTTTGGCCCTTACAAGGTTGCATGTATCTATAAAAAAACCATTGTTTGTAGACCATCCTCATTATTACTGTGTGAACCGCAATCCTAATAACTACAAAAGAATAAGAACAAACACATTAGATTAGAGAATGCAAGTAAGAACAAGGATTCCCCATGAAATCCATTCACAAAGTTCAAATTAGGAAAAAACCAATGAAGAACATAATGAAATAACAATAAAAGAGATTGAATCCTAATTAAACTAGCAAACTCATGATCCCATGGGGGAATTGGTGCCAATTTGATGTGAAAATTGGCCCTTTCCCAATTCCTATGATGCAAGATTCATGTATGTTGATGGATGTTGATGAGTGATCCACTTTGTTGATACTTGATGAGTGCTCCAATGGAAAAACCTACATAACCTAGCTATGATTCAATGGTATTGGATGGAAATGGCTAAATATTTGAGCATAGTAACTTTGCATAATTTGTGGATGATCAAATGAGGAATAAAACCTCTTATTTATAGAATGCCAAGATGTATGAATGTCCAAAATTGAGCAATGTGGGACTAACATTCAATCAATGGCAAGATGCCACTTGTCAACCTATGAGTGGATGGAGGATGTGCAAGTTTTGAGGATTGTGCCAATAAATGCCGATTTTTGAATTTTGAATTTGTTGAAATGACATGCAAGAGGGAAGAAAAATGCATTAAATTCCACTTGGTTCAAGGAAAAAGGACATGTAAGATGGAGTAAATGCCTTGTTGGATGTACATGTCAACTTGGATTTTGAATTCAAACTTGGAGAATATTCCAAAAAGATGCCCTGTTGAGGAAAATAGAGATTTAATAAATCAATTAAATCTATTTTCATATGCAAGTGGTAAAAGCTAGAGGATGGGACATGATATGAGATTAAATTAATCAAAGTTAATTAATTTAATGAGAGATTAGTTGATGTGACCTATTTGACTTAAATTTGTGGATTTATTTAAATCAGATAATGAGAAGAATGTGATAAAAGATTAATTAAATAATTTTTTAATTTATTTAATTAAAAGAGATGATGTTAGATTAAACTAAATAAGGTTTTAATTTATTTAATTTAATAGATAGAGTTTAGAGATTTAATCAAATAAAAGTAATTATTTAATTAAATAGGATAATTAGATCAAAATGGTTAATTTAATTATCGAGAAGAGGTGACTTAATTAGATAATTGGTTTATTTAATTAAGAGATGAATATTGATGAATTTAATCAAATAGGGGCATTTGATTAAATGGTTAGACTGAAGGATGATTCAGGATGAAACGATGTTAGTAGTCAAGATCAGATGCACAATGCCAATCAGTACATTTTATGTGTCTACATTTTTTCCCTCTTTGAAGCAATGCACTTGTTGCGTTGGTTCAAAGAATAAACGATCTTGATCAAAGCCAAAAAAAATTCAAAAATTTTGCCTCACTATTGCTTGGCGAAAGAAAACATGGCAATATATTGCCCCCTCAAGAGATCGGACGAAAATTTCAATTTTTGGGTGATCTCGCTAAAAAAGAGGACAAGGTGCCCAACAGGTCCAAAAAGGCTCTAAGAGGCCAAAAACATGTCTAAACACAATAAAACAATGTAAAACATGCCTCAATTGGACAAAAACAAGCTCAGAGGTCCAAAACCCTAGCAGGATAGCTAATCAGGGTGAAAAAAACCCTAATTTTCAAGCTTAAAAGGCTTCGAGGGGTCACTTTCAATTCATTTTCACACACAACCATATAGCAACCTTGAGATTTGAGCTCTGACCTCCTGATGATCTGGGACAACGACAACTCCCGATGCACAATTCTGACCGAGTCTGGACATACCAGCGGCCACCGGGCATTGGGGCACCGGTAAGTGATCCTTTCTTGAGCTTTGATTTTTTTTTAACGTTCATTTAATGCTTTGAAAGTCAGTCCTTCTACAACGACACTATATTGCGCCACTCAGAAATCAAACTACGCTGCTCGGTGTCAAACTGCATAGCGGCGGTAGAGTTTGGAGTTTGAAAACTCTAACACTGAGATCATGGCCCGTGGGGTCATTTCTAAACTGTGACGCGACAGTGCTCTAGTGACTGAAATTTTTACAAACTACACCGCTGTGAAGGAAAATGCACCGCGACTATGTGCTTTCGGCCTTTTGTGCCCTAGCGTCGGAGTTTGATTAAAAATCAAACTGTGACACCTTCATGGGTTGTGACACTGGAGTGGTTTCTTGAACACTTGGCAAAAAAAAATTTAAATTTTTTAACATGATGACCCTTCCTGATGTAAGATGTGGTGAGGGAGCTCTACTCCTGAGAGCATAGGTCGCGGGATCTATTTGGTTATTTGTGGGACCTAAGCGACAGAGATTAGGACTGACTATGGGACATGGGGTTGTGTTACATCGCCTACGCAGCGCCCATTCGCACCGACCTTGGGATGATGTCAACGCTTGCTGAGAGATTGCACAATGAGACCTCCTCCTTCCACCTTCCTACCGGTGAGGCCATTGTCACCTTGGAGGACGTTTGGCACATCTTGAGATTGTTGATTCATGGTTGGCGTGTCATTTTTGATATAGATGAGGGGTGGGATGCTTGCCACAGAGTCCTCGCCATAGAGGACATTATCATTTGTGAGGGGCAGATCGAGCTCGAGCAACATAGGGCCCTGGCACCTCCCTTTCACTTGGTTGTTGCAGCAGTTATTTTAGGTCTTGTTGCCCCATATAGACGAGGCTGATATTTCAGTCCTGGTTGGGGACTCTACTGGGAGTGCATGGTGATGTGCGATAGGCCTACTTGCTTTGTCTGGGGGTCGGTTCTTCTTGCATCTTTGTATAGGGATCTCCACAAGTCTGTCTACCTCGATGGTAGAGCACTTGGAGCAGGCATGACACTCCTCCACGTATGGGTGTGGGAGCACATTGTTGTTCTTCGGCCACGCGTTGTTGCAGTTCCAATGGGGCCTGATGATCCCCTCGTATGGCGCTACAGAGGTGGTGTGTCCTTCACAGACACAGGTGAGCACAAGATTCCTTATTAGAGGAGGGTCCTAGATGAGATGTCGGTATTCATATGGCATCTGTACCTTGGTCGGCCCGGATGGGCCAACGATGTACATCCAATTTTCTATGCCCACCAAGACCACTTTATGCAGGGGCAAGAGCATACCATGATAGAGAGATATTTTCCCGGGTGCATGCAACATTAATTCAGTGAGCCTCAGGATTGGCCAGAGGATGATTATGTGGTCGTATTTTCCCGCACCATGGCACAGGTTTCATGGGGGTGGTATATTCCTGCCTCAGAGGCCATCGATAGCTTTAGAAATTTGGTGGCTCAACCATGGGCTTATGATCAGAGGCCTGTGGATCCAGGCATGACACAAGCATACAAGGATAGGTTCTGGCCTCCCCTTCGTTTGACAGTTCCAAGAGCAATCCCAGATCGGTGGAGGGTGAGAGGAAGAGGGGGAGGACAAGGATGAAGGGATGGTGCACGACAAGACCAGCCGGTCCGGCCTCCAGTTCAGCCAGCCTAGGCAAATCAAGTCGATGTGCAAATGCACAACCAACAGCAGGTGTCAGTAGGTGCACCACCACAGGTTGGGGGGGAGGATCAGCCTCTGGTATAGCCTCCACGAGCATAGCCAGCAGGGTAGGTAGATCCTCGAGATACATTGATTACATAGCTAAAGGATCAGGTATAGCCTTTGACAGGGGAGAGAGATCAGGCGCAGACTGAGAGGGATCAGATCAGGGCTAAGAGGGATCAGGCCATATTGCAGAGGTAGGCTGTAGAGTTATAGGTGGCTGCAGAGATGGGTTGGCAACAACAGTTGGAGAGCATGGCAGCCTCCTCCTCTTAGGGTACAGTGTCCATTAGATCCTACAAGGAGTCCATTCAAGAGGCTGAGTATTATCGTATGCATTATCATGAGGCCATACCCAAAGCAACATGGGTCCCAGAGTACTCGCAGCGGACCAGCCACAGACTAGCAGAGGGTCACGGTGACAGGGGCGAGGGGAGCATATAGGGGGGATAAACCTTGATCGAGATAATACCTTTTGTGCCTTATGGGCTCCTTTTTGATATCCCGATGGGCCTTTTTGTATTGATTGACATACATGTACAGTGATCCAATTATTTTGTACTATGACAGTTACATTATTGATGATATATATGAGCCAATGATTTTGATGTGATGTGATGTGTACCATTTATTTATGCATGGATGGATGATTCTATTTCTATATGTTGTGCAATGATGTTATGGTGTTATTTGATGCTTTTATGGATGCATTTATTTCCGATGATATATGCATTATGTAATGATTATGTGACTAACAGATCTATATTATGTCGCTTATAATAATGTGGAATGATTTATGTAATGAATGATTATGATGCTATTTATGAGATGATATGGATGATGTGATATGTGATATGGAATGAAATATGCAAAATGATATGGTGTATATGTGAAGTGTTATGTGAACTATGCTTATAAAAATTTTATGGATGGATGTACATTTTGCATGTGATATATTTTTATGTTCCTATTTATGCTTATGTGGAATGATTTATGAAATGAAATGCAAAAAATGATTGTGATGCTATTTATGAGATGATATGGATGATTAATGGACAATATAATGCAATGTAAATGCAATGGTCATGTTTTATATGATGTGTATTGATGATGTAAATGAGATGGTTTTAAGATGCTTAGAATAACAAATATTATCCTAAACATGTTAAATGTAATGTAATGTATGTGATGCATTTACTGTGATGTACTATATGCAATGATATGATGATGTTTTATGCAAAAATGAATGTAATGTGGGAGATGACTTTATGATGTTATGTGAGTATGTATGCAATGGATTATCTATAATGTTTATGTATATATTGTGTATGATTATGTAGTAGGTGGTAATGTGAAATGGTTATGAAATGTTTATGCAAATGAATGTTATGCATTGATTTATGTGATGAATGCAATGTGATGTAATGTAATGAGAGAGGGATGTGAAAATGCTTATAATACCATGTTTATATGATGATGAAAATGCAATGCATGTGTTTCCTATATGATATGTTGATGCAATATGCAAATATTTTGTGGATGCAGGATTAATGACGATGATGATCGTGATGATGATCAACTGCCATAGTACCCTGTTAGCGCGATAAGCAAGAAGGGATGAAAGAGAAGAGGTCATTTCAACAAGACACAAGAGATGATGAATATGTAAAATGACAATGATTTCTTGCCGAGGAATTAGGGTTTTCAAAGGGCCAATTTCCTTATGTTTGATGACACACATGGTACGATGCATCAAGGTATACAAAAAAAGGATGGCGTTGTACCTAGTGTGATGGACTTTGACTTGACAAGCAGATAGAAGTATCCTTGTTCACACTTGACATACAAAAACCTTGCTAGGATGCACTTTAGAAGTTTCAAACACCTCAGACCAAAACACGGAAAGGTATAACCTATCAATGCAATAGTCAACAAGTTGCCAAAAACCTCCTCCATACATACCTAACAAAGCAAGTATTCACCAAGTTATTTTACAAGAATGTCCAACAAACACAACAAACAAAAGATAATGATCGTTGCCCCATTCCTATTTCTCTAAATCCTATGTTCGAATATCATCGAGAAGTCCTTGGAATGAGCGCAATAAGATAAATCAAAAGGATAAAGATCAAGTACACAAACAAGCCAATGTTCTTCATACCTTCAGCCAGAGGGATGTGTTTTGATATGATAAGAATCCAAGTGATATCCAAAATGATGCCCATTATCGGAATGATATATCCTAGGACATGCATTGTATAGGATGATGATGGTTTGATAAGTTGATTGATAAGTTGTTGATATAAGGTTGATTGACATTTTGAAAATAATCAAGAGTTTGATTTTGTTTTTAAAGGTTTGTTGTTCCAATTTTGATTTTGTGTTTGAAGTTTGCTTTTGCTGATTGTTGTGATTGTTTCTGTTTGTATTGCCAAAGGATGAAGGTGATGATTGATTTATTATGGATGAGATTATTGTGGGTGAAAGCGAAATGAGACAAATGGATTTTTTAAAATATTTGGATGTTTTTGACATTTTTGGAATGTTTTGAGGTTGTTTTTGGTATTTTCAAGATTTTACAAATGTTTTGATTTTACAAATTTCTCAAATGTTTTTGGATTTTCTAAGATTTTGTTAATGTTTTTGGATTTTGATGTTTTTCGAATGTTTTTGGATTTTGATGTTTTTTGAATTTTTTTGGATTTTTGATGTTTTGTGAATGTTTTTGGATTTTGATATTTTTTTTGTATATTTTTGGATTTGATGTCTCAAGGGTTGATCATAGATTAGCCTTGCCTACATTTAAGCTCAAAGACGACGTAGTTTGGATGGAAATGTTTTTGAATTTTTCTTACTTTTATGAGTGTTTTTGGATTTTGATATGATTTGGATGTTTTTGGATTTTTCGCATGATTTTGATGATTTGGATATGGACATGTGTGACAATATCAGTTCTCTGTTTGGGATTTTGTTGAAGACCAAGCTAAGGTTGACTGATCGAATCGATGGATTGATGATGATGACATTGTTGAGGATACACAACAATGCAAGGATAGTGTTAAGCAACACAATGATTGGGAAGGATATACCAAGATTATGGATTGATTGGACTTGATTGATCAGGATTTTGAAGCTTGATTTGGAACAAAATTGTTTTGAATGATTCAATGTGACGTTGAAGCACACGTTAGATGCAATCGATATTGATTGTTTGGATTCATGTTCAATGAAAAATGAAGATTGATAAGGAATGTCTTCTCGTCAAAATGTGCCATGGGTTAGTGATTTGGATTTTTTCCCACAAGTGGTGGACCAATTTTATTTCACATTTTCCAATGTTCAGATCACCACATAAGCTAGAGGACATAGATCAAGATTTATTCCCAAAACAAGATGTAATTATCTGCCCCCAGTGTCTAGTAATGTATGGAATGTGATGTGTGGATGCTCGGATAGGTGTATGGATTGAGGGATATGGATTATCTTGTGATAAGATAAGGTGTTCAAATAAATAATGCTCATTTGGATAATGCTTCATGGCTTAGATAATGGTGGGTAGGATAGGATCAATGAAAATGACCCATGTCAAGATGTTTATCGTAAGCAAGCGTAAAGTGTGCACCAAACTCTTACCAAGATCAAGATAATTTGGAATATGGATGTAGATGGATTGGATGGATTGGATAAATGGTTCATGGATGAATGGATTTATTATGGCTAAGATGGATGGAATGATGGATTTATTATGGATGGGATGAGATGCTTTCACCTGAAGTGGTGCACATAGATGCTCGATTCTACACATGATGCATGTTTTCTAGGTTTTCATCATGGTACCTGCCCAAAGTGCCGCCCATGCGGTTTTCACTAGAGGACGATTTTTTTCTTCACTGTTTTCAATCCTTTTTCTGATGTTTTTGGATTTTCATATTTTTGGTTTTTTTTGTATTTTTCTGTGAAATATTTAAACTCATGCTGCACCACAAGGTGTTTCTGATGTAGATGCCTCTATTATGATGTGCCATTGATAGCCTACCTAAAGAAGTTGCTTTGCCAAGATACGTGCACTTAAATGCAACTTTTGAGATTCCTGATCTACTTCATTGATACCGGGGTTAACTCTGTCTCTGTGTGCACATCGTGATAGAGTGCCTTCAGAATCCTTATGATGAAGGGTCATTTCCAATACACGGTCAATTTGAGAATTGGATATCATGCGTGAAGGCGTGGATGGAGTGTTTTTAGGGATAAGAGATGGATTGGTTGATAGTTTGGAACCTTTGACTCTCCAAACTTGGGAAGATGAGCAATGATGGGTGGATATGAAAGTGTGCATGGAATTATGACCAATTGCTTGATACACTTTGTATGTCACTTGGAAATCCTACTTTTTCTTTTGTGGACATCCTTGATGGATACTTTTCCCTTTTTTATTTTTCCCCATAGTTTCTTTGACCGATGGAGTTTGATAGGGATGATCTTTCTTTGTATTCTTTGGTATCCATTTGTATTTGATTTGTCCATTATGCTTTCCAACTCCTTTTTCTTTGATAACATTCTTTGTACTTTGATTCAATTCTTTCTTTTGATGTTGGTCCCAATTCATGGATGGGGTGATGGGTGGATGAAGATTCGTGACGCGACTGGTTGTAGTATTGACATTAGTTTCATCATAAGGACTCTTTGTGCTCCCTATGTTGACATTTGCTTGAGATATAGTTTCCCCCAATATGGTGGTAGTATTACCTTCATGCTTTGATTCCACCTATTCCGAGAGCTCTTGTTTAGAATGTAGTCTCTGATAAATGACCATTGCAAATGATGTTATTTCAATTGGATGCTCTACTAACTCTGGATTATACTATTCTATCTGACTTGTTTCCTTGAGTGGATACTTTTGGATATCTTTATTCATGATGTCCTTAGTTTGAATTTGGGATATATCTGATCCTGATGTTGACAACTCAATAACCTACTCTTTTTGTGTAATAATGTCTAAAGTAAAAGAATCCTATTCTGAATGAAGATCATCTATATGTCCATCTATAGAAAGAATCTCATGGGCAGATGGAGTAGTATGTGCTATGTGGATGTGATCATATTTTGTGACATCTTGTATATATAGGAGAGTGTCCATTAGATCATTGTAGTATCCTGGAGATACAAATTCTTGATCTTGAATGGTTTCAAAATTGCTTTCAACATGCTTTGGATCAAGTTCTTGACATTGGTCAATTTCAAAGGATCCTTGGATATCTTTATTAGGAATGGGAAGTGGCTTAATATCCTCTGGATCATTAAGTGGATTTGGATCAAATGTTGAGTTGAAGATTCCTTCAATATTTGAAAACATGTCTTAGAAAGGACCATTGCTAGACCTTGGTGAAAGACGTTGATCATGATTTGGAATAAATTCTTGAGATATGTCCTCTAACTTATTAGGTGATGTAGAGACATTTTCTACATGATCATTGGTCGATGGATTGTTGATGGTAGGATCAAATAGTGTTAACACTCCTTGAAATGGATCATTGTCATATATCATTAAAGGATTCTTATCATGATCAAAAAGTGACTCTTGATGTAAGTTGATATGACCTTCGGATGAGGTAAAAACATCTTCCATGTGTTCTTTGATGAATAGGTCTTGATCATGTGATCGTTGACTTGGATTGATACATGGAGTTGTTAACATTTTGTTGGGATTTTGAACAACATTTACTTGTTGGGCTTGGTATTGGGCTTGAGCTTGCTCTCGCGCTTGAGCTTGGGATTGTGCTTGTTGGGCTTGTTGTGTGGCTTGGGAAACTTGAGAAGCTTGTGCAGCTTGTTGAGCAGCTAGTTGTGCAACTTGTCAGTTTTGGTTTTGTTGGAGTACCTTCTGATAAGAAGCCTACTGAGCGGCTTGTAACGCAATTTTGTATTGGTTTAATGTGCTTGGTTTGGGTGTTGGTGGTGGCGAAGGTGGTTTTGGAATAGTTCTTGTTGTGGTGATAAGAGGTACCATCGTATTGATGATTGGAATTTGGTTGGTGGATGGTGTGATCGATATGGTTAGTCCTTGAGAGACCATGTTTTGAGGGATGATAGATGATGTATTGGTTGCTTGTGTTATGGGGATGGTCGCTATCTGTTGTTGTGATATCGATGGTAAGGGGGGATGATTTGGTATGATGCCTTGATTGATGATTGGGGGGATGTTTTGGATGAGTGGTGGTACCGAAGGTATCCCCAAACCAAGAGGTGATATGGATGTTAATGGAAAGGGTGGTAGTGGTGGGAAAGTGAGTGGCATGCTCCCTTGAGGAAATGATGATGTTTGATAAAAAATGCCCCCTAGTTGAAATAGGTCCCCTTCTCCTTGTGAGGTCATGGGGAGAGAGGTTTGTGGTGTTGCATTAAATGATGATGATGATGGGTCATTGTGAAAGGTGAGGGGGACATATTGGTGTGATGGATTTTGAACAACATTCGTGTGATTTGCAAACATATCTATCCAAAATTTTACCAAGTGTGGATTTGAAATGTTCATGTTTGGAATAGTTGTACTTGGTATATTCGCATTTGACATGTATGGATTTGGTGGGATAATGTTGTTTTGTTGAAGACTCATGCATTGAATATTTGGTTGATAGATTTGTAAATTTGGACTTGTATTTTAATATACCATCAGAAAAGGTGTTCCAAGATTTAGATTGCGTAGACTCACATTTGTTGTACCATTGAGGTTTGTAGGAGATAATGATCCTATGTATGGATTGAATAAATGTGAGTTTTGAAAATCAAGTGGCATTGTAAGGCTTTGATAGTTTGGTTGACTTGGATTACTCATGATGTATGGATCAAGTTTATATTCCATGTTCCTCTTTGTTGATGGTGTTTTTATGCACTTCTCAACACAGGCAGTGCATAGGTGCACTACCTCTCTTGAAAGACAATCTTCCACAATCGGATTGCAGAACACTATCCCAAGGTCTCTCAGATGTTAGGTCATGACAGTGCTTAGATACCTCAGTAGTTTGATGTGATTTGCTGGAATTACAAGGTAGCCTTACGGGAATACAAAGTGTGGATGTGAAACACGAAGTAGGATCTTCAAAAGGGGAATTCTTAGCATGAAAGCATTCAGGTGTTGGTTGCAGGTTCAAACAGCAATCTTGAACTCCATCTAGTTGTTAGATTCAGTTTTATAAGGTATAATGAACCTTGGTGTTGTTCAATTCCTAAAGAAAGTGAAAAAGAGCGAAGGAGAAGAAAAGTTCCTAAGCCTAAAGCTTGCTGGGAACAGTGATAATGGAATCCCTGCAATGGACAATTCCTTCAAACAATCTCCCACTTAACCAGGAATTTCACAATATCATGGGAGTTGTGCAATCTTCTAAGGGCTGCAGATTTGTATCCTTCATTCACCACATACATGTATGAATTAAAGATAAGTGTTTGAGGCAGCTTAAATCAGGTCCAGGCTAACTTTGCAAAGCTATCTACCTTCAGCAAACAGCAAAAAGTATGGACTAAGGAGTTATCAACAAAGCAGGAATTTTCATGAACAGCCAACAGCATTCCTAAGATTATCAAAGTAACATGAACAGCTAACTAAACAGCAAATAGATCCTAGTTAAACATATAAGGTTGGAGAAATGAATCAATTAACATGAGATAAAACAAGGAAATGCACCAAGTCAATGCTATTTCTCATATATTTCAGCAGCATGTCTTTACAACAACTCAACTCTCACTTTGCAAATGAGGGGAGTCCTCTATTTATAGTGTTTCAAAAGTTAAATGAATGGCCAAGATTCATTACAATTGTGTGGCCAAGATTCATTACAAAATAGGGTTTCACCTACCCCCAAATAGATTTACAATTTTAAAACATATTCTGTCTTTTCCCTATTTTGTCATCTAGTGGATGACACTATTTGCATTTTCGTCCTGTAGCTGATTGATGTTCCTTTGGCTGTAGCTACCTTTCTGGGAGCTCCTTTTCTTTGGCTGGGCTGTCTGGTTGCTCCTCAGAGGCTGCATGATCAATCTGCTTGAGGATGACGGCCTGGAGCTTGTCTATTTCGAGGATTTTGCACTTCAATGTCTGGTAGCTCCATTCTTTGGCGTTCTCTTCCAGCCACTTCCAGTCTTCATCATACTTTGAGCTCTGATCTCTGAAAAGCTCTGATCTATCGAGGGCACGGGCAGCGAAACTTAGGAAGTCTATCGTGATATCTCCGGCTGCCCCGTCCTTCATCCTCTCCTCAAAATAGGGCCTAACCTTCTCCGCATCTAACTGCACCGTGGGCATATCATGGCCCGTTATCAATTTCAGGTATTCGGTGCACTCCGCTCGGATTTCCTTGATCCACGCAATATCCAGGTCAACCCTGCTCTGGATTTGCTCCATTCTCTCTTTACAGTGGATGAGGTCCCTGCGCCATATGTCTACCAGCCAGTGATCTTCGTTCTTCAATTCTAGCTTCTCTTCCCACAAGCTTTCTGGCATTTGGAGGATGGCCTCAACCTTCGGGAAGGCAGAGTGTAGATCGCGGGGAAGTTGGTGCAGAGCTTCCTTGTGCCTTCCAAGGATCGAACCAGATCCAGGAACTTGTTGGCTATCTGCACAGCCAAGCCAATCCCTATGTTCCCGACCTTCACAACCTGCTGGAACCAGTCCTCCGTGGTTTTTTCCAGGTTCTTCCTCCTTTCCAGCTTATCTATTTGTTCCTTGGAGAGCAGCTGTGGCGCGGCTATAGAGGTAGTGGGGAGGTCGTCAATTGAAGACCATTGTTGGATGTAGTCAGTTAGGGCAGCAACCTGCGCCTTTAGTTCATCCTTGGTGATCTTATCCTGCTTAATCAGTTGCACTACCGTAGCCACTGACTCCTCTAGATGCCCAACCTTCTGTTCCCTGGTGGCCGTCCCTAGGTCGATGGTGGAAATATTGTAGCTTACTCCGGCCTGGCCAACAGTTGGCGTTGCCACTTGTGCTGCTCAGGAGCCAGAAGCGTCCATGGTTACCCTGGAACAGACCTTAGGCTTCTTCTCCTTCTTTGGTGTGGCTAGAGATCGAGCCAAGATGGCCTCCAACCTTGACCTCGGATCGCTCAAGATAGGAGTGGTCTTTTCGAGTTGTTTTTCTAGCCAGTCGGGCATGGAAGCCTTGTCCTTGGGCGTCTCGTGGCTGCCCTCACCCTTCTTTGTCAGAGGTAAGACCTCGGCCCCCTTTTCCAGCTCTTCTTTTTCTTTGGCAGCGTCCCCTTCCTCATCGGAGTCCTCATAGAATACGAGGCTTTTGACGGGTTCCCTCGTGGTCAATAGCTGAGTGGGATCTTCCTCTCCCGCCACCACTTCTTCCTTTCCTTCGACAGCCTCGGCTCCGGGGATCTTCGCAACATGGACCTCAGCCTCAGTGATGGCATGTTTGGGCTGCTCCTCCGGTGGCTGCCCCTCTTCACCCGGCTGCTGAGCCGACTCTTCCTCGATGTCCTCATCAAAAGTTTGGACAATCTCCTTGTCGCCCGAACCATCCCCTTCATCTCTGCCCTCAGAGGAGCCCGTCTCTTCTTCTTCATAAGCAACCTTGTCAATGGTTCTATGCTCGTATTCGGGTTGCTCGTAATAGTCATCGGCCTCCTCCTCCATAGACTTTGAAGCCTCTCGCTCTTGCTCCTCCAACTCTTTTGAAATCTTCATGGTGGCCTCCATGGTTGGGGGCCCTGTTGGCAGTTGCGAAGGCTGGGATGTTGCGAGTGCTTGGGCCAAGGCTGCTTGGAGAGCAGGATCCATCAAAATCTGCGAGAGCTCCGGGGGAAGACTCTGCAGGTTCCGTGTAATGGCCTCGAGCACAGTGGAGATGGGAACAGGCGCTGCTATTGTTACTAGAGGCAGGGAAGTGATGGGGGACATGGCAGCAGCAGAGGAAGGGGAAGTGGTCATGCTGGAGGAGGAATCAATGTTGATTACGGATCCAGCTGGAGGTGAAGAGGCAAGGTGAACGGAAATGTCCACCGCTTGTGGAGATGAGGCAATGGCGGCCTGAGAAGTGGGCAGCGCACTAGCTGGGGGAGGAAGGAGCAAAGGAGGCTGTGTCCCCATCGTGACTACCGTCCTTTTGAGTTTCTTGGGAGATGAGCCTCCCGTATCCTTTGTTGCCTGCTACTTTGGGTCCGCAGACTGAGCCGTTTCTGCCCCCTTTCTCTTCTGGAACCTAGTGATGGGGGGAGACTTGGAAGTCTCACCAGCTAATGGAGAGGCGGCCACCTCTTCCGTGGCGCTTGGTTCGCTCTTGGTTGCTTCATACGTCAAAGCCACCCCGTTTTGCTTCAGCAGTGCCACCTTTCCATCGACCCATTCCCTCGTGCGAGCAATGCTAGGTTGGGTGATTGTATCCAGGTCATTGACCTCTTGCTCGTCCCAGTCGATGGAGGGGATTGCCAGGTTGGCAACCGTAGGGTACCTCGGGTGCACCAAGGTGGATTCATCCTCCTCGAGTTGGTCTGGCACTGGAAATAGTTGTACCTTCCTCAGAAACTACACCGTCATCCGCATATAATGTCTCTGGCGGACCTCCTTATCATCTCTGCAATCCGCCCAGAAATCTTCCACATGATGCTTGTGGGCATATGCCGGCCCCAGCGCCTTCCTGACATGACCGTGTGGGTCCATTCGAGGGCGTGGCGTGTACCACTCAAAGTTATACTCTTTGAGCTCCTTTTCTGAGTTGCCGACGCATTGAGAGGTTTACAGCCGATACTGGCCCTGGCCGAGGATCATGGGATAAGGGATCCCCGCTACGTGCTTCTGGCTGAAGACCGCCTGAATATGTTGGAGCTGCCGGGAAAGCTCCAGGAGGATGATTCGGTCATTTGGGTACCTCGGCAGTTTGTTTGGTCGTTCTGTGAACCCTTGGGCGCAGATGTATGTGAATTTTGGGAACTGAATAAACAAGAAGGCATACTCCTTCAGGAGGGCCCTGGCGTTGTGAGATACCCTTCTTTCGAAGTCCCCGGCTATCAATCTGATTATATGGCCTGTGAAGGCATCATTGACACGGCTATACTCCTTCTTAAAGTAGCGGTACTAGAGTTGGGGGTACTGATCATAAGGCTTAAGCCCTCGTTTGTGCTCCCCATCTGGCGCCCTGAGGAGTCCGCTGTATTGTTTATGACCTGCTAAGGAGTACACTAGGTATGAGGTCATATAGAATTTGTTGCTCTTCTTGACATTCATAAATTGCTCATGGAAGCAGTTGCTGATGATGCTTTCCCAATCAAATGAAGTCTTGGTTTTAACGTCCTCATTCCCTCGGACGATCTGTTCAATATAATAAGCCATCCACTCTTGGAAGTAGGCGGCTGCTGGGAGGCCCATGACTCGACTTAGCATAGTCACCAAGTCGTGATAGTCTTCCTGAAAGTCACTGCGGAACAGCTCTTGGGGAATTTTTGCAGCGCTGCCTCGTTTCTCCTTCAACCAGTAGACGTTGATTGACTTCTTGATGTTCAAGGGATTGGCATCCCATGCCGCCTGACACTGCTCCAAAGTGGGGACTTGCATATGTGGGAATGTCGGAATGTGGAATGTTGTTCTAATTCCTTTCGGAGACATGTCGGCAAGGATATTCCCCTCCTTGTCTACGATGGTTCTGGTATCTGTTTGGTAGGCTTCTCGGCAAGCCATTACCAATTCTGGTGCTATTAGAGATGGAGGAAAGCCAGCAGCCTTAGCGATTCCGCTTTGGCGTATCAATCGTGCATTCTTAGTCTTAGGGTCGACCTTGACCCTCTGGGTGAACTCATCTATGTCCACCTGGCCTATGTTGGTGTCCGAAATCTCTTTCCAGTCAGTCGAGACTTTAGACTGGAGCGGTTCACCTTGGAATTGAAATTTCATCTGGTCTTTGTCTTCTTTCCCACGAATGGCTCTTCCAGGTTTCTTACCCTTGTCCTTTTCTGTAGAGGCCCCTGAAGTTCCTGCGGCCGATTCCATATATCCTGCAGGCAAAGGGCGAAGTTAGCACAAGAAAACACCGAAAATGTTAATGTTAGTCCGTATCGAGCATATCATCTAAACAATCATTTAAATACATCATAAATTTAACCCTTAGGTGATATCGATTTCATATCAGAGCATTTGACCAATCCGGGCCCGGAGGGCCGGACTTCCCTGGCAGGAATGCTGTTAAGAAGGGAAAACACGAGCGAAAGCTCCCGGAGACATCCGTTGGCCAGATTTTAATGTTCTAAGAGACCCATGATGAAGAATGGCCTAATTTAGGATGTGGGTCGAAGTTAGATTTCCAATTTGGATTGATCTTGATCGATCTGAGGAGCTCCGGAGGTTTCAGGCCGGAAGGCAGCTGGGCGACGGGAGCAGGCGGCGGCGGGCACCGGACGGAAGTCCGGAGGTGGAATCTTGGAAGTCGGAGCCCGGAGGTAGAAAGGACGGCCGCGCTTAGGTTTACTTTCCGGGCCTGGCATTGGATCGGTAGAACGAAGTCACCGACCCTAGAGGATTCGAGGGATGCTAGCTTCTACGTCAGCCGCGTGCTCTTTGATCGCTTTCAAAGGCTACGCCGAAAGGTATCACATCGAGCCCTGGCTGTGGAGGGCGAATGGTGAAGAGTCACCGCAATTATTTTGATGATGATTTGCAATAAATGGCAAAATGGCGAAGTAACCGGGGTCCGAGATACTGGCCGTTGGTGGATCTTCGCCGAGAAACACCATGAACTAACGATGCATAACGGGCGCTGGCGATGGGCCGAAGACCGAAGTTATGCTGCCGACGCTGGCCTGACGGCCGCCGCCGCTACGATGCTTTGCGAGGATAACGCGCGCGTAAAGGGATCACGGCCCGTGGTCGGGGGCAGAAGGTGACATCCGGCCAGCGAATTTTACTTCAGCGACTGAAAATGGTGTTCTGAATCTGTGTCCTGGCGCGTAATATCCGCCGCTGAGGAGGCCGTACTGGGATCAAAATAAAGAGAAGGCGATTTTACGCGCCGCCGACCGAGCCTGATGGCCTGATGCGTAGGGTTCCGTCTCTGGAGCAGCTATGAACGGCCACTGAAAGTTCCCGGGACTAACCGACGCACAACCGGAACCGGATTAAAACAAGAGAGCCTAAAACCATTTTAAAATGGCGAAAAGTTAAGGGCGGCGTACTGGACGGAACTGCGAGGCCCATGGCCTAATTCCGCCAGATAGGTAGGTTTGAGGCTAGGATCCGGACGGCGACGGAGGGTCCCGGGCCCGGTGGCGTTCTTTGCCCTGTGCGAAGAACACCCGCGACACGGGCAAGTTCTGAGAGGCGAAAAATGGTGATCCCGACGTGCCGCGAAAAATTCAAGGACATGGGTTTGGGGCGCAACGGAGAGGGTGTTTGTTTTATGCAATTTAATTTGTTGTTCAATTCATTTAAACCCTGAAAATGATCAAAAATAACGGGAGAGCGAACGAGGATGGCCTACCTCCAATTCGCTAAGCGGGACGATGATGGGATGCACTGGCAGAGTTGATGGAACGATGCTGGGGTCGACGATCGCGATGGTGAAGTTTGCAGTGGGCTCCAATTCGGTCGCTGCTCCAATTCGTTCAATTCGCAAAGTTAACAATGAAGTCGGGGACCACGGTTTATATACCCAACCGCTCATTAATGCCGCATTTAATGCATTGTACGTCCGCGCCAAAAGTTGTTGAGATTCAAATTCGAGTCGGCGGCGGCAACGAGGGCCTCGGGATCCGGCGGGCAGGAGGCTGCGCAACAACGGCCGCCGTATGAGTTTTGGCAACCTCGAACAGCGGCGGCGACGGAGCGGCCGGGTCCCG
This sequence comes from Sequoia sempervirens, assembly GCA_007258455.2. Taxonomy (NCBI): domain Eukaryota; kingdom Viridiplantae; phylum Streptophyta; class Pinopsida; order Cupressales; family Cupressaceae; genus Sequoia; species Sequoia sempervirens. The sequence continues at coordinate 577,900,630 of VDFB02105785.1, forward strand.
GATGGCGGGGTGCAGCGAAGAGTTCGCCGTCGTGGCATTTTTTGCACTTTGTTTGAACGGCGGCGGCGACAGGGACCACGGGGCCCGGAAGGCGGGCCGACGCGCCCCGACGGCTGCCGGGTTATGGCCGTCGCGGGCGGTAATCACGGGGCGAAAGTCCGGCGGCGGACTTCCGGCTCCCGGGGCCCGAAGGAGCGGATGCCAGCCAGGAAATCCCCGAATAGCAACAAACGACCAACAGCCAGGCGGACTCCGGAGGGTGGAAGGAGGCCCCGAAAATGCCGCCGGGGTGGCAAAAGCAGGAGGGAAACCCGAAAGGGGAACCCCGGAGGCCCGGGCCCGAAGGCGCCCAGGGTCGCCCTAGAGCCCGAAAGGCCCAAGGCACCCACAAGCCCCCGGAGGGTAGGAAAAACAGGAGGGAAACCATGGCCGATGTTAGAACGAAACTTTTTAGGGCAAGATCGGCCAGACGGAATGTCAAAAAAGAGGGGCACGCAAAACGAGGTGGCCCCAAAAGACCCGACACGGCAAAAGAAAAGAGGGTCCCCGTTCCGAATGGGGCGTGTGTGCTGAGGGCACAACAAATGGCGACTCCGCTGGAGAACACTCCGGAGCGTTCTAGGGATAAATATTCATTCAGGACCCAGAATCTCTGGTTTCGCAGACAAGGAGTGGCTTCCGAAGATGAATCGGGGAGAACGGGATCCTTAATTGGGTCAGCTTACATGACATCTCGAAAGTGTGTGGAGTGAATTCATTCCTTTCCTAGGGATAGTAACCAGGGTTATTACTCGAACCAAGTGAGCTACGTAAGTTGCCTAACACCAAAAGTAACCTGGACATTGCCCCGCTGCCAGTCAGGCGTCCATAGCCCCGGCGGAGTTGTCGCTACAATCTCAGGGATATTGTTGTACTGCCGGCCGGGCGTCCATAGCCCCGGTAGAGTTATCCGAACACCCATACGGTCGTTTATTTTCTTTTTTCAGAGTTTCTTTTCTCTTCCTTTTACTTTGATATTCCATTTCTCTTTTACCATTTAGCTTGACCGGGTAGGCATTGAAGCCTACAATGGGTTTGAGACTGCAGTGGTCACTGGAGTAGACTTAAGATTTTTCACTTACTTGGGTGTCATGATAACCACAACACGGTCCTTCAGAATTTATTATTATGTAATGCATGCAAGATTCGAGATGTGGGTAAGAAGATCCAGCGAAGGGTCAAGTTCTGAGCAGAATTCAGACAGAGAAATCATTCACAGACAGCTCTGTAAAGACCGATAGTCTAGAGTGAATGTTTAGCCACAGAACATGAAGAGCGGTCAGCAAAGTGAACCATTTGTTGGGGCAAGCACGGCCACCGCAAAGGAGCAGGAAACATCTTTCAAAACAAAACTGCCGGGAAAGGAAAGCAAAAAGTGACGTGAACAAAATGCAACAAACAAGAAAGCCACTAATCTAACCTATACACAGGTATTTACAGCAAAGAGCTCGAAGGAGCTTAAGCTTGGAAGTAATGCTTGAGGTGCTGCCCGTTGACTGGCAACGAGACGTTCTCACCAGTTAAGTGTTTTAGACGGAAGGCATTATCTCCCAAAATCTCAGCTATCTGAAAGGGGCCAAGCCAAAGCTTGTCGAATTTATTGTGTCCCCCTTTCTTTTCGCGAGTCTTGTCCCAATATAGGACCAAATCTGCAATCCTAAAGGCCTTGATTTTGGCTCGGCGGTCGAACCATCTCTTTACCACGCCCTGATGTTTGGCGAAATTTTCTATTGCGCAATCTCGAACTTCCTCTAAATGTAAAAGTTCAGCTAAACGAGCCTCCCTATGATCTCCTCCTTCATAAAATTCGTTGATGAATTGAAGAGTCAGAATTTTCAGGTGGATGGGGAATATTGGCTCAAGACCATAGACAAGGTGGAATGGAGAATCACCAAGGCCAGCCTTATGGCGGGTGCGATCAGCCCAAAGGGCGAAATGGATCTGGGTATGCCAGTCCTTGGGATTCCTATCTAGCAGCCTTTTGATCACGGTAATCAAATTCTTGTTTGTGGACTCGGCAAGACCATTGCCCTGAGGGTAGTAATTGGACAAAAATTTGAGGGCAATCCCATAGTCAAACGCCCAGCTAGCAAATTTTAAAGAAGCGAAGGCAGGTCCATTGTCACATACTAGAGCATACAGACAACCAAAGCAATTTAGAATGAAACTTTCTAAGAAATCAGTAACTACTTCAGTTGTACAATGCTTACAAACTATTGCTTCCGCCCATCTAGTACAATAATCAGTAGCGGTTAGAATGTACCTGTGTCCCGCAGATGATGGAGGGCTTACCGGACCGATGAAGTCGAGACCCCACTGTGCAAAGGCCTTACCTCCAACACGGGCTGTAGTGGGACAGCAACATTCCTCTCCCTGGTGGCAGCGGTCTGGCACGTATGGCATGAACGGACATGGCCATGGGCATCTTTGAAGACAGTTGGCCAGTAGTACCCTGCCCTTAATATCTGATGGGCCGTAGAAGAACCCGATCCATGGCCTGTACCAAACTTATCGTGAAACTCCCTCAAAACACGTTCCGCTTACTCCTTGCCGAGGCATCTTAGATAAACGCCCTCATGATTCTTCTTATAGAGAATGGACCCTTGTAACATATAACCGTTGCTTTTCAATCTGAGGGCCCTCTTCTGAACTCCTTGCAAATGCGACGGACACTTATGATTAAGCAGAAAATAAACGACGTCTTGATACCACTCTCCCGGGGAGACATCTTCAAGCTGATATTGCTGCACCGTGAGTTCAGGTCCGGCCTCCCTACAGTTTCGCCATTGTGCTGGTGAGTGCTCGCCTACTCACCCCCAGCTTGGTTGGACTCTCCATATCATATCTTGGAGCGTGGCGACCCACTTTGGCTCCTCCGTCACCAACTCGCTTTGCATGAGAAGCGTTTTAACTGCGGGGTCAGGGACGATTGCGAACACCTTGTTGCGTAGAATGTAGTGTCTAAATTTCTTTACTCCCCTAACAAGAGCGTACGCCTGCTTTTCTATGTTGTTGTAATGCAATTCGACATCTTTGAGGGGTGCACTCATGAAGGTGATAGGATGCTCATTTCCTTCGTCATCCTTTTGGGTCAACATACTGGCACAAGAATGCTCTGAAGCAAATGAATAAATGTAGAACGGCTTCAAATAATCTGGACTGCCAAATTGTGCCTTCAAAGAATGGCTCTTCGATCTTCCTCAGTTGATTGTTTACTTCCGCTACCATTCAACTTTAGCATCCCGCTTTGAGCATGGCATTGAGAGGTTTAATTATTTCGGGTTTTAATGAATTTCTGTACGAAATTAATCTTTCCGAAGAAAGACTTTAATTCTTTCTTGCTGCCCAAGGGTTGAATCTTGAGTAGTGACTCGATGCGCTCAGGATCAATGGAGATTCCCTGCTCTGAGATGATGTGCCCGAGTAGTCTGCCTTCGGTCACTCCAAAAATGCACTTCTTGGGGTTGAGAGAAACCCCGAATTCCTGACATCTCTGAAATACTTTGCATAGGTCAGAGACGTGATCACCTCGCTTCTTGGAGAATACGGTCAGATCATCCATATAGATGATTATACATTTTCCAATCAGGTCCTTGAAAGCGATATCCATGGCGCGTTGGAAAGTGGCACCGGCGTTGATGAGCCCAAACGGCATTCTCCTGTACGCGAATGTTCCCCACTTAGTGGTGAACGCAGTCTTATGGAGATCCTCATATTGTACCATTACTTGATTATACCCGGAGTATCCGTCGAGGAACGACATCATCTGGGAGCCATTGACAATTTGCAACACTTCATCCAGTAAGGGCACCAGATAGTTGTCCTTTTCTGAGGCGCGGTTGAGATTACGGAAATCCACGCACAATCTGATCTCTCCATTCTTTTTCCTGACCGGGACCAAGTTAGCCACCCATGTAGAATGCCTAACGGGAAAGATGATCCTTGCTGAAAGTAATTTTTGCACCTCCTTGTAAACAATAGGTTCTAGCAGGGCATTAATAGGGCGCTGCCGCTGACGGAAGGGCCTCACCTTAGTCTTTAGAGGGATGGTATGCGTGATGACCGATGTGTCGTATGTTTTCAAGTCTTCGTAACTCCATGCCACCACGTCAGGATATCTGTGCAAGGCATCCGTGATTCCCCTCTTCTCTTCGGGCGTGCATACCTTTCCAATAAAAACATTCTTGATATCCTCGGTCATTCCCAAGTTGTGAGCATGGCACTGGTTGCTTATAGTCTCCTTTTTCATTTGCCGGTCTTGATCCCTGATCTGATCCAGGTCGAATACACGCTCCAGCTGAACCATCCCTCTAGGGATCATGTTGGTTTTCAGATTGATAACCCCTTCTATGTCCAACTCAGCTTCCGGTGGATCAGCTTCATCGATTATTTGGGCAGCAAAGACATCAGAGCTTGTGATGAACTGGAGGATATGCTTGTCGTCATTGAAGACCTGCATGTGAGTGACATTATCCGGGACCGATGGCATAGATGTCAGCTCAACAGTGAACTTCTTGAGCCCAGACAAAGAGAGGGGTTGTAACGTGCTAGCTGCTTGAGCTAAGGCATCAGCTATGCGATTTTGAGCACGAGGGATCAACTGTATGTTGACTACATCTAGGCCCTCTAGGAGGTCCCACACCCTGGTCTATAGTTGGTGAGTCTTCGATCATGGCATGAGTACAATCTCCTGACCTGCTTAACCACAAGTGCAGAATCCCCGAAGATTTGCAGTACTTTCACATTCTTCCTCAAGGCCATAAGAAGGCCAAGGACCAAGGCCTCGTATTCTGCCACGTTATTGGTGCAATAAAACTGTAATCGATGGGCAGCAAGAAATGTCTTACCCGTCAGACTGATGAGCTCGATCCCCGCTCCAGCTCCCTGTCTTGATTTTGATTCATCAAACCGGAGCGTCCAACACTCGGAGGATTCCTTATTCTCGGGTTTGATTGAGCCTTCGTTCTCTTTTGGCTAGACATCGGGTCTAGTGATCTTAGGAAGGCTTTCCTGGTTGAGGCAACAACCAGCAGGTGATCCGGGCGGTGCCTCCTTTGGTGTTTCCGTCGGAGGAGCAACAGTTTTCTTAACCTGCTCCACTGCTGCTTAGCACAAGCAACAGTCGAACTCAGAGTGAGCAGCGTTGTGAACCCTACACCAATTCGGCAATAACAGGTCTTGGAAATTCATCCTAGCTCCTAGGCTGAGCTGATCTCTTGCGCACTTTTCCATAAACTCTTGGAAGCCATCGAGCAATCCCCATTCGTCACTTTGAATCGGCTCGTCATCAGTTTCTGCCAACATTTCTTCATTTTGGGGCATTTGCTCGGAACCCGCCGAGGGGCTACATAATACCAGCAATACTTCATCTGTCCGTTCTTCTTGAAGCTCAAGCTCATTTTGGTAGGCGAAAGGGCGGTAATTCCCCAGGTCAGTCTCTGCGAACAGCACCTCGCTGAGATTATTGTATTCCGTGATCATATATTTCATCCGGGCTTCACAGTCAATACGAATCTGATTTGGTAGCCCCTTCCACGGCAACCATATGTGAGATAGGTCGGTGGTGGTGTATCCGTTCAGCGCCTTGGTAAACTCTCTCCCCAGAATGATTCCATAGGCATCAGGTATGTCTGCCACTTGGATGTCCACAACTTGCTGTATCCGGGGGTCTGCAGCAATTTGCATGGGAATGCGGTTTATCTCACCCACAATGGTGATCTCTGTTTTGTCCAGCTGGGTGACTTTTCTCTTTGAAGGTGTGGGAGTGATGCCAAGAGCTTTGCACACACCAAGGGCATAACGTTGGCAGACGCGCCTGAATCGAGTAGGCAGTTGTGCAAGTTCTTCCCAAAGACCCTGATAGAAGTTAGGAACGGGGGAGTTTCCGGTCTCCCTTGGAGGATACCAACGGGTGTGTCCATTTGAGCTATTTGGCCTTTGTTCCTATCGCTGCTAGTATCCTTGGTTTGCTTAAATTGCTGGTCCTTGGGAGGCTGCCTACTAGCCCTTTCTGGCTCCTTTTCGATGTATCTATTCGCTGATTGATTCGTAGGTGCATTATTCCTTCTTCCAGCATTTTCCTGTATTTCCTGTTCTTTCCTGGGCTCTTCAAAGGTTACCCTTTTGGCTGGAATTTCCTGAGCGGTGTTAGAGGACGGAGTCCCATTCAGGACCCTGAAGAAGGCGTGCCTCACGGCAGGAACCTTGAGCAATTCAAAGGCTGACAAATTGATTTTGACCTTCTTGAATTCTTCCGCCACATATTCACCCATTTGTTCGATTTCAGAGCTAAAGGCCTGGCCTATGGGAGAGCTAGGGGTTTGAATCTTTGTTTGCCCAGGCAGATTTTGGGGTTGGCTCTGGGGCTGACCTTGCGGTTGGTTTTAGGATTGGTTCCTGTTGAGATATTGGGTAGGTATGTGGGGTAACCCCGGGTTATTGCTAGCATGAGGATCAGGCGGGGTGGCGAAGTTGTTCGGCGGGGTAGAAGTGGTGAAGGGTCCACCGGCTTGCCTATTCCTAAGGAAATAGGGACTGGACCGTTGATGGAACATGTGGACCTCATCCACAAATGGCTCTTCTTCATCCATCGGACCGTTATCTACCGAATCAAAAAGTTGAGCTAAGGCCGATTCGTTACTTACCTCTTGCGCTTTCTCGTCCTCGACGGGGGTGGGCTCGGCTTTGGGTTCGTTGCGGTCCCCTCGCGGAAACGGCACCTGATTGACCACCAGACATGAGGAATCGTAGGGCTCCGATGGGATGATGTCCCTGCAGTTGGCGTTGTCGACGGCATTCTGCACCTCCACCTGGAAGATTTTAGCAGCTGTTTGAAACTCAGGACAGTCCAGCTCAGAGTGCCTGCTGGTTTTGTGAAGTCGGCACCATCCGGACAAAGCTGCCTCGGCCAGATACACACCACTGGATGTTCGGTCATTGCCCACTGGTTGATCAAATGGTGTGGGGACACCACCGTTGTTGGACCTGGTGTTCCATGTGCGGTTCTGCCTCTGAGAAGGTCTTCTTTCGGCATTTTGATTAGAGTTCTGCCCCCTCTCATAATTCTGCCTCGAGGAGGTGCCCACTTCCCGGTTGTCTCTGTTGTCTCTATTGTCTCGAGACTCCCGACTGTCCCTGTTGAGATTGGCCTGAAAGTTACGTTGGGAGGCCTGCAGCTGATTATTTTGGTTCTTCAAATGCGTCATCTCTGTGGACATCTTCTTGATTATCTCGGTCAGCTCCTCTAGCTTGTCCTTCTCGGCCGCACCTCCAGGGGACGGAGCTGGATTTTGGAGAAAAGAAGGCATGGCCGCCGGCTGATTTTGGTAAGCTGGAGGAAAGTCCGGTCCCGACAAGTATAACGGCGCCTGGGGCTGTTGGGAGAATGCCTGCTGTTGCGGGGCTATTTGAGGATAGTTGTACTGCTGATGGGGCTGTATATACGAAGTCGCGGGAGGCGCATAATTCAACGGCTGTCCGGGATGCGGCACCATAGGCAATTGTGGCACCTGGTTCATGAGAGGAGTTTGGTGAGCAAACGCCTGATTGAGCCCCTGAATTTGCATTGGGTGGGCGACAGGCCCCAAAGAGGGCAGCAGGCCAGAAATATTTTGCCCCAAGTCGGCGCTTGCCACGACGGCCTCTGCATAGGCGGCCAGCAGAGTAGCAGGCGGCGGGCGCATCCTTTTTACCAATGCCGAGGTAAGGTTGTCCAGGGCGGCATAGTAAACTGGTAGAGCAGCCGCATCATTATGGACGTATGGGTCCTGAAGTCTCATGTGAGCCCGGTGGAAGCGATCATTAAATGAACCGATAGGCTCGTTGATCTCCCTTCTGATGGACATGAACTGCTAATAAAGGTCGGCGGGGTTGACATGAATCTTGTACTTCTGTAGAAAGGCATTCTTCATCAAGTTTCACGAGGTGATGGATCCCCTTGGCAGATTGATATACCAGTAGAAGGCCTCTTCTCCCAATGAATGTGGAAAAAGGCGACACGCCACGTCCTCGTGACCTACCTGAATTTCGGTAATCGCCATTTCGAATATCTTGATATTCTCTTCGGCTGTCCTTTGCATGTCGCGGGGATGGAATTTCGAACAAAAGCCCTCCGGATTCTTGGGCATGTCATTGTAAACAGAAAAGTGTATCGGCGACGGGTTATGCGCAAGCCAAGCCATGGGGGGAGGCGGGGGTGACACTTGCTGTTGGAGAACGGGTACTTGGGGCTGTATTGGCAATACAACCACGATTCGGGGCTGCCCTTGAGCTATGGCTGCCTGGACTGCGCTTTGGGCTGAAAGAGCCGGGAGAGGAGCGAACCCCTGGCTGCCGGAAGGAAGACCCGCAACCGCTGTTTGAGATGGTTGGGCGGAAGATGAGGGCCAGCCAAGTGAAGGTGGAGGTGAAATGGAGGCGGATGGAAAGGAGGAAGAGACGAAACTGCTCCCTTGTGCTCGTTTTGCCCTCGTGGGAGGCTGCAATTCTTCAAATTCTCCCTTGTTTGGCGCTGATCGTAGAATCCTTTGAAACCTTTCCAGGGAGAATGATCCGATCCAATCCAGCTTCGCTCAATCCTGCACCTTAGTATTCCAATCGTGGCCCTCCTTCTAGCGCCAGTTCTGTTGATGGTGTTTTTATGCACTTCTCAACACAGGCAGTGCATAAGTGCACTACCTCTCTTGAAAGACAATCTTCCACAATCGGATTGCAGAACACTATCCCAAGGTCTCTCAGTTGTCAGGTCATGACAGTGCTTAGATACCTCAGTAGTTGATGTGATTTGCTGGAATCACAAGGCGGCCTTACGGGAATACAAAGTGTGGATGTGAAACACGAAGTAGGATCTTCAAAAAGGGGAGTTCTTAGCATGAAGGCATTCAGGTGTTGATTGCAGGTTCAAACAGCAATCTTAAACTCCATCTAGTTGTTAGATTCAGCTTTATAAGGTATAATGAACCTTGGTGTTGTTCAATTCCTAAAGAAAGTAAAAAAAGAGCGAAGAAGAAAGAAAGTTCCTAAGCCTAAAGCTTGCTACGAACAGTGATAATGGAGTCCCTGCAATGGACAATTCCTTCAAACAATCTCCCACTTAACCAGGAATTTCACAATATCATGGGAGTTGTGCAATCTTCTAAGGGCTGCAGATTTGTATCTTTCATTCACCACATACATGTATGAATTAAAGATAAGTGTTTGAGGCAGCTTAAATCGGGTCCAGGCTAACTTTGCAAAGCTATCTACTTTCAACAGCAAAAAGTATGGACTAAGGAGTTATCAACAAAGCAGGAATTTTCATGAACAGCCAACAGCATTCCTAAGATTATCCAGATAACATGAACAGCTAACTAAACAGCAAATAGATCCTAGTTAAACATATAAGGTTGAAGAAATGAATCAATTAACATGAAATAAAACAAGGAAATGCACCAAGTCAATGCTATTTCTCATATATTTCAGCAGCATGTCTTTACAACAACTCAACTCTCACTTTGCAAATGAGGGGAGTCCTCTATTTATAGTGTTTCAAAAGTTAAATGAATGGCCAAGATTCATTACAATTGTGTGGCCAAGATTCATTACAAAATAGTGTTTCACCTACCCCCAAATAGATTTACAATTTTAAAACATATTATGTCTTTTCCCTATTTTGTCATCTAGTGGATGACACTATTTGCATTTTCGTCCTGTAGCTGATTGTTGTTCCTTTGGCTGTAGCTACCTTTCTGGGAGGTCTTTTTCTTTGGCTGGGCTGTCTGGTTGCTCCTCGGAGGCTGCGTGATCAATCTGCTTGAGGATGACGGCCTGGAGCTTGTCTATTTCAAGGATTTCGCACTTCAACATCTGGTAGCTCCATTCTTTGGCGTTCTCTTCTAGCCGCTTCCAGTCTTCATCATACTTTGAGCTCTGATCTCTGAAAAGCTCTGATCTATCGAGGGCACGGGCAGCGAAACTTAGGAAGTCTGTCGTGATATCTCTGGCTGCCCTGTCCTTCATCCTCTCCTCAAAATAGGGCCTAACCTTCTCCGCATCTAACTGCACCGTGGGCATATCATGGCTCGTTATCAATTTTAGGTATTCGGTGCACTCCGCTCGGATTTCCTTGATCCACGCAATATCTGGGTCAACCCTGCTTTTGATCTGCTCCATTCTCTCTTTACGGTGGATGAGGTCCCTGCGCCATATGTCTACCAGCCAGTGATCTTCCTTCTTCAATTCTAGCTTCTCTTCCCACGAGCTTTCTGGCATTTGGAGGATGGCCTCAACCTTCGGGAAGGCAGAGTCGTAGATCGCGGGAAAATTGGTGCATAGCTTCCTTGTGCCTTCCAAGGATCGAACTAGATCCAGGAACTTGTTGGCTATCTGCACAGCCAAGCCAATCCCTATGTTCCCGACCTTCACAACCTGCTGGAACCAGTCCTCCGTGGTTTTTTCCAGGTTCTTCCTCCTTTCTAGCTTATCTATTTGTTCCTTGGAGAGCAGCTGTGGCGCGGCTGTAGAGGTAGTGGGGAGGTCGTCGATTGAAGACCATTGTTGGATGTAGTCAGTTAGGGCAGCAACGCTTTTAGTTCATCCTGGTGATCTTATCTCGCTTTAATCTCACTGCACTACCGTAGGCCATCAATTCTCTAGATGCCTGCAACCTTCGTCGCGTCCTCAGTGTCGCATGGTGGCAATATTGTAGCTGCACGCCCCGCCAACGCTGGTGTTGGTTACTGCGTTTTCAGAGCCGTAAGCTGGCCCATGGTTACCCCCGGAACGGACCTTAGGCTTCTTCTCCTTCTTTGGTGTGGCTAGAGATCGAGCCAAGATGGCCTCCAACCTCGACCTCGGATCGCTCAGGATAGGAGTGGTCTTTTCGAGTTGTTTTTCTAGCCAATCGGGCATGGTAGCCTTGTCCTTAGGCGTCTCGTGGCTGCCCTCACCCTTCTCTATCAGAGGCAAGACCTTGGCCCCCTTTTCCAGCTCTTCTTTTTCTTTGGCAGCGTCCCCTTCCTCATCGGAGTCCTCATAGAATACGAGGCTTTTGACGGGTGCCCTCGTGGTCAATAGCTGAGTGGGATCTTCCTCTCCCGCCACCCCTTCTTCCTTTCCTTCGACAGCCTCGGCTCCGGGGCTCTTCGCAACATGGACCTCGGCCTCAGTGATGGCATGTTTGGGCTGCTCCTCCGGTGGCTGCCCCTCTTCACCCGGCTGCTGAGCCGACTCTTCCTCGATGTCCTCATCAAAAGTTTGGACAATCTCCTTGTCGCCCGAACCATCCCCTTCATCTCTACCCTCGGAGGAGCCCGTCTCTTCTTCTTCGTAAGCAACCTTGTCAATGGTTCTATGCTCGTATTCGGGTTGCTCGTAATAGTCATCGGCCTCCTCCTCCATAGACTTTGAAGCCTCTCGCTCTTGCTCCTCCAACTCTTTTGAAATCTTCATGGTGGCCTCCATGGCTGGGGGCCCTATTGGCGGTTGCGAAGGCTGGGATGTTGCGAGTGCTTGGGCCAAGGCTGCTTGGAGAGCAGGATCCATCAAAATCTGTGAGAGCTCCAGGGGAAGACTCTGCGGGTGCCGTGTAATGGCCTCGGGCACAGTGGAGATGGGAATTGGTGCTACTATTGTTGCCAGAGGCAGGGAAGTGATGGGGATTCATGGCAGCAGCAGAGGAAGGGGAAGTGGTCATGTTGGAGGAGGAATCAATGTTGATTACGGATCCGGCTGGAGGTGAAGAGGCGAGGTGAACGAAAATGTCCACCGCTTGTGGAGATGAGGCAATGGCGGCCTGAGAAGTGGGCAGCGCACTAGCCGGGGGAGGAAGGAGCAAAGGAGGCTGCGTCCCTGTCGTGACTACCATCCTTTTGAGTTTCTTGGGAGATGAGCCTCCCGTATCCTTTGTTGCCTGCTCCTTTAGGTCCGCAGACTGAGCCGTTTTTGCCCCCTCTCTCTTCTGGGACCTGGTGATGGGGGGAGACTTGGAAGTCTCACCAGCTGATGGAGAGGCGGCCACCTCTTCCGTGGCGCTTGGTTCGCTCTTGGTTGCTTCATACGTCAAAGCCACCCCGTTTTGCTTCAGCAGTGCCACCTTTTCATCGACCCATTCCCTCGTGCGAGCAATGATAGGTTGGGTGATTGTATCCAGGTCATTGACCTCTTGCTCGTCCCAATCGATGGAGGGGATTGCCAGGTTGGCAACCGCAGGGTACCTCGGGTGCACCAAGGTGGATTCATCCTCCTCGAGTTGGTCTGGCACTGGAAATAGTTGTACCTTCCTCAGAAACTGCACCGTCATCCGCATATAATGTCTCTGGCGGACCTCCTTATCATCTCTACAATCCGCATGCCGGCCCCAGCGCCTTCCTGACATGACCGTGTGGGTCCATTCGAGGGCATGGCGTGTACCACTCAAAGTTATACTCTTTGAGCTCCTTTTCTGAGTTGCCGGTGCATTGAGAGGTTTGCAGCCGATACTGGACCTGGCCGAGGATCATGGGATAAGGGATCCCTGCTACGTGCTTCTGGCTGAAGACCGCTTGAATATGTTGGAGCTGCCGGGAAAGCTCCAGGAGGATGATTCGGTCATTTGGGTACCTCGGTAGTTTGTTTGGTCGTTCTGTGAACCCTTGGGCACGGATGTATGTGAATTTTGGGAACTGAATAAACAGGAAGGCATACTCCTTCAGGAGGGCCCTGGCGCTATGAGATACCCTTCTTTCGAAGTCCCCGGCTATCAATCTGATTATATGGCCTATGAAGGCATCATTGACACGGTTATACTCCTTCTTAAAGTAGCGGTACTAGAGCTAGGGGTACTGATCATAAGGCTTAAGCCCTCGTTTGTGCTCCCCATCTGGCGCCCTGAGGAGTCCGCTGTATTGTTTCTGACCTGCCAAGGAGTACACTAGGTATGAGGTCATATACAATTTGTTGCTCTTCTTGACATTCATAAACTGCTCATGGAAGCAGTTGCTGATGATGCTTCCCCAATCAAATGAAGTCTTGGTTTTAACGTCCTCATTCCCTCGGACGATTTGTTCAATCTAATAAGCCATCCACTCCTGGAAGTAGGCGGCTGCTGGGAGGCCCATGACTCAGCTTAGCATAGTCACCAAGTCGTGATAGTCTTC
>VDFB02105785.1:577913880-577929500 GCA_007258455.2 Sequoia sempervirens
GGCACCCACAAGCCCTCGGAGGGCAGGAAAAACAGGAGGGAAACCATGGCCGATTTTAGAACGAAACTTTTTAGGGCAAGATCGGCCAGACGGAACGTCAAGAAAGAGGGGCACGCAAAACGAGGTGGCCCCAAAAGACCCGACACGGCAAAAGAAAAGAGGGTCCCCGTTTCGAACGGGGCGTGTGTGCTGAGGGCACAACAAATGGCGACTCCGCTGGAGAATGCTCCAGAGCGTTCTAGGGACAAATATTCATTCAGGACCCAGAATCTCTGGTTTCGCAGACCAGGAGTGGCTTCCGAGGATGAATCAGGGAGAACGGGATCCTTAATTGGGTCAGCTTACATGACATCTCGAAAGTGTGTGTGGAGTGAATTCATTCCTTTCCTAGGGATAGTAACCAGGGTTATTACTCGAACCAAGTGAGCTACGTAAGTTGCCTAACACCAAAAGTAACCTGGACATTGCCCCGCTGCCAGTCAGGCGTCCATAGCCCGGCGGAGTTGTCGCTACAATCTCATGGATATTGCTCTACTGCCGGCCGGGCGTCCATAGCCCCGGTAGAGTTATCCGAACACCCATACGGTCGTTTATTTTCTTTTTTCAGAGTTTCTTTTCTCTTCCTTTTACTTTGATATTCCATTTCTCTTTTACCATTTAGCTTGACCGGGTAGGCATTGAAGCCTACAATGGGTTTGAGACTGCAGTGGTCACTGGAGTAGACTTAAGATTTTTCACTTACTTGGGTGTCATGATAACCACAGCACGGTCCTTCAGAATTTATTATTATGTAATGCGTGCAAGATTCGAGATGTGGGTAAGAAGATCCAGCGAAGGGTCAAGTTCTGAGCAGAATTCAGACAGAGAAATCATCCACGGACAGCTCTGCAAAGACCGATAGTCTAGAGTGAATGTTTAGCCAGAGAACACGAAGAACGGATAGCAGAGTGAACCGCTTGTTAGGCAAGCACGGCCACCACAAAGGAGCAGGAAACCTTTCTCAAAACAAAACTACAGGGAAGGGAAAGCAAAAAGCGACGCGAACAAAATGCAACAAACAAGAAAGCCACTAATCTAACCTATGCACAGGTATTTACAGCAAAGAGCTCGAAGGAGCTCAAGCTTGGAAGTAATGCTTGAGGTGCTGCCCGTTGACTGGCAACGGGACGTTCTCACCAGTTAAGTGCTTTAGACGGAAGGCATTATCTCCCAAAATCTCAGTTATCTGAAAGGGGCCAAGCCAGAGCTTGTCGAATTTATTGTGTCCCCCTTTCTTTTCGCGAGCCTTGTCCCAATATAGGACCAAATCTGCAATCCTAAAGGCCTTGATTTTGGCTCGGCGGTCGAACCATCTCTTTACCACGCCCTGATGTTTGGCGAAATTTTCTATTGCGCGATCTCGAACTTCCTCTAAATGTAAAAGTTCAGCTAAACGAGCTTCCCTACGATCTCCTCCTTCATAAAAGTCGTTGATGAATTGAAGAGTCAGAATTTTCAGGTGGATGGGGAATATTGGCTCAAGACCATAGACAAGGTGGAATGGAGAATCACCAAGGGCAGCCTTATGGCGGGTGCGATCGGCCCAAAGGGCGAAACGGAGCTGGGTATGCCAGTCCTTGGGATTCCTATCTAGCAGCCTTTTGATCATGGTAATCAAATTCTTGTTTGTGGACTCGGCAAGGCCATTGCCCTGAGGGTAGTAATTGGATGAAAATTTGAGGGCAATCCCATAGTCAAACGCCCAGCTAGCAAATTTTAAAGAAGCGAAGGCAGGTCCATTGTCACATACTAGAGCATACGGACAACCAAAGCGATTTAAAATGAAACTTTCTAAGAAACCAGTAACTACTTCAGTTGTACAATGCTTACAAACTATTGCTTCCATCCATCTAGTACAATAATCAGTAGCGGTTAGAATGTACCTGTGTCCCGCAGATGATGGAGGGCTTACCAGACCGATGAAGTTGAGACCCCACTGTGCAAAAGGCCTTACCTCCAACACGGGCTGTAGTGGGACAGCAGCATTCCTCTCCCTGGTGGCAGCGGTCTGGCACGTATGGCATGAACGGACATGGCCATGGGCATCTTTGAAGACAGTTGGCCAGTAGTACCCTGCCCTTAATATCTGATGGGCCGTAGAAGAACCCGATCCATGGCCTGTACCAAACTTATCGTGAAACTCCCTCAAGACACGTTCCGCTTCCTCCTTGCCGAGGCATCTTAGATAAACGCCCTCATGATTCTTCTTATAGAGAATGGACCCTTGTAACATATAACCGTTGCTTTTCAATCTGAGGGCCCTCTTCTGAACTCCTTGCAAATGCGACGGACACTTATGATTAAGCAGAAAATAAACGACGTCTTGATACCACTCTCCCGGGGAGACATCTTCAAGCTGATATTGCTGCACCGTGAGTTCAGGTCCGGCCTCTGTTGCTGTTTCGGCCATTGTGCGGGTGAGTGCCTGCCCTCTTACCAATTTCATTGGTTGGATCTCCATATCATATTCTTGGAGCAGGGTGACCCACTTGGCCCTCCGTTCGCCCAACTCGTTTTGCATGAGAAGCGTTTTGACTGCTGGGTCAGGGACGATTGCAAACACCTTGTTGCGTAGAATGTAATGTCTGAATTTCTTTACTCCCCTGACGAGAGCATACGCCTGCTTTTCTATGTTGTGGTAACGCAATTCAGCATCCTTGAGGGGTGCACTCATGAAGGTGATCGGATGCTCATTTCCTTCGTCATCCTTTTGGGTCAACATACTGGCACACGAATGCTCCGAAGCAAATGAATAAATGTAGAACGGCTTCAAATAATCTGGACTGACCAACACAGGCGCCTCAGCAATGGCTCTTTTGATCTCCTCAAAGGATTGTTTAGCCTCTGGCGTCCATTCAACTTTAGCGTCCTGCTTGAGCATGGCATTGAGAGGTTTGACTATTTCCGCGAAGCCGGTAATGAATTTCTGGACGAAATTAATCTTTCCGAAGAAAGACTTTAATTCCTTCTTGCTGCCCGGGGCCTGAATCTTGAGTAGTGACTCGATGCGCTCAGGATCAATGGAGATTCCCTACTCTGAGATGATGTGCCCGAGTAGTCTGCCTTCAGTCACTCCAAAAATGCATTTCTTGGGGTTGAGAGAAACCCTAAATTCCCGGCATCTCTGAAATACTTTGCATAGGTCGGAGACGTGATCACCTCGCTGCTTGGAGAATACGGTCAGATCATCCATATAGATGATTATACATTTTCCAATCAGGTCCTTGAAAGCGATATCCATGGTGCGTTGGAAAGTGGCGCCGGCGTTGATGAGCCCAAATGGCATTCTCCTGTACGCGAATGTTCCCCACTTAGTGGTGAACGCAGTCTTATGGCGATCCTCGTATTGTACCATTACTTGATTATACCCGGAGTATCCATCGAGGAACGACATCATCTGGGAGCCGTTGACAATTTGCAGCACTTCATCCAGTGAGGGCACCGGATAGTTGTCCTTTTCTGAGGCGCGGTTGAGATTACGGAAATCCACGCACAATCTGATCTCTCCATTCTTTTTCCTGACCAGGACCAAGTTAGCCACCCATGTAGAATGCCTAACGGAAAAGATGATCCTTGCTGAAAGTAATTTTTGCACTTCCTTGTAAACAATAGGTTCTAGCAGGGCATTAATAGGGCGCTGCCGTTGACGGAAGGGCCTCACCTCAGTCTTTAGAGGGATGGTATGCGTGATGACCGATGTGTCGTATGTTTTCAAGTCTTCGTAACTCCATGCCACCACGTCAGGATATCTGTGCAAGGCATCCGTGATTCCCCTCTTCTCTTCGGGCGTGCATACCTTTCCAATAAAAACATTCTTGATATCCTCGGTCATTCCCAAGTTGTGAGCATGGCACTGGTTGCTTATAGTCTCCTTTTTCATTTGCCGGTCTTGATCCCTGATCTGATCCAGGTCGAATACACGCTCCAGCTGAACCATCCCTCTAGGGATCATGTTGGTTTTCAGATTGATAACCCCTTCTATGTCCAACTCAGCTTCCGGTGGATCAGCTTCATCGATTATTTGGGCAGCAAAGACATCAGAGCTTGTGATGAACTGGAGGATATGCTTGTCGTCATTGAAGACCTGCATGTGAGTGACATTATCCGGGACCGATGGCATAGATGTCAGCTCAACAGTGAACTTCTTGAGCCCAGACAAAGAGAGGGGTTGTAACGTGCTAGCTGCTTGAGCTAAGGCATCAGCTATGCGATTTTGAGCACGAGGGATCAACTGTATGTTGACTACATCTAGGCCCTCTAGGAGGTCCCACACCCTGGTCTATAGTTGGTGAGTCTTCGATCATGGCATGAGTACAATCTCCTGACCTGCTTAACCACAAGTGCAGAATCCCCGAAGATTTGCAGTACTTTCACATTCTTCCTCAAGGCCATAAGAAGGCCAAGGACCAAGGCCTCGTATTCTGCCACGTTATTGGTGCAATAAAACTGTAATCGATGGGCAGCAAGAAATGTCTTACCCGTCAGACTGATGAGCTCGATCCCCGCTCCAGCTCCCTGTCTTGATTTTGATTCATCAAACCGGAGCGTCCAACACTCGGAGGATTCCTTATTCTCGGGTTTGATTGAGCCTTCGTTCTCTTTTGGCTAGACATCGGGTCTAGTGATCTTAGGAAGGCTTTCCTGGTTGAGGCAACAACCAGCAGGTGATCCGGGCGGTGCCTCCTTTGGTGTTTCCGTCGGAGGAGCAACAGTTTTCTTAACCTGCTCCACTGCTGCTTAGCACAAGCAACAGTCGAACTCAGAGTGAGCAGCGTTGTGAACCCTACACCAATTCGGCAATAACAGGTCTTGGAAATTCATCCTAGCTCCTAGGCTGAGCTGATCTCTTGCGCACTTTTCCATAAACTCTTGGAAGCCATCGAGCAATCCCCATTCGTCACTTTGAATCGGCTCGTCATCAGTTTCTGCCAACATTTCTTCATTTTGGGGCATTTGCTCGGAACCCGCCGAGGGGCTACATAATACCAGCAATACTTCATCTGTCCGTTCTTCTTGAAGCTCAAGCTCATTTTGGTAGGCGAAAGGGCGGTAATTCCCCAGGTCAGTCTCTGCGAACAGCACCTCGCTGAGATTATTGTATTCCGTGATCATATATTTCATCCGGGCTTCACAGTCAATACGAATCTGATTTGGTAGCCCCTTCCACGGCAACCATATGTGAGATAGGTCGGTGGTGGTGTATCCGTTCAGCGCCTTGGTAAACTCTCTCCCCAGAATGATTCCATAGGCATCAGGTATGTCTGCCACTTGGATGTCCACAACTTGCTGTATCCGGGGGTCTGCAGCAATTTGCATGGGAATGCGGTTTATCTCACCCACAATGGTGATCTCTGTTTTGTCCAGCTGGGTGACTTTTCTCTTTGAAGGTGTGAGAGTGATGCCAAGAGCTTTGCACATGGACAAGGGCATAACGTTGGCAGACGCGCCTGAATCGAGTAGGCAGTTGTGCAAGTTCTTCCCAAAGACCCTGATAGAAGTTAGGAACGAGGGAGTTTCCGGTCTCCCTCGGAGGATACCGACGGGTGTGTCCATTTGAGCTATTTGGCCTTTGTTCCTATCGCTGCCAGTATCCTTAGTTTGCTTAAATTGCTGGTCCTTGGGAGGCTGTCTACTAGCCCTTTCTGGCTCCTTTTCGATGTATCTATTCGCTGATTGATTCGTAGGTGCATTATTCCTTCTTCCAGCATTTTCCTGTATTTCTTGTTCTTTCCTGGGCTCTTCAAAGGTTACCCTTTTGGCTGGAATCTCTTGAGTGGTGTTAGAGGACGGAGTCCCATTCAGGACCCTGAAGAAGGCGTGCCTCACGGCAGGAACCTTGAGCAATTCAAAGGCTGACAAATTGATTTTGACCTTCTTGAATTCTTCCGCCACATATTCACCCATTTGTTCGATTTCAGAGCTAAAGGCCTGGCCTATGGGAGAGCTAGGGGTTTGAATCTTTGTTTGCCCAGGCGGATTTTGGGGTTGGCTCTGGGGCTGACCTTGCGGTTGGTTTTGGGATTGGTTCCTGTTGAGATATTGGGCAGGTATGTGGGGTAACCCCGGGTTATTGCTAGCATGAGGATCAGGCGGGGTGGCGAAGTTGTTCGGCGGGGTAGAAGTGGTGAAGGGTCCACCGGCTTGCCTATTCCTAAGGAAATAGGGACTGGATCGTTGATGGAACATGTGGACCTCATCCACAAATGGCTCTTCTTCATCCATCGGACCGTTATCTACCGAATCAAAAAGTTGAGCTAAGGCCGATTCATTACTTACCTCTTGCGCTTTCTCGTCCTCGACGGGGGTGGGCTTGGCTTCGGGTTCGTTGCGGTCCCTTCGCGGAAACGGCGCCTGATTGACCACCAGACATGAGGAATCATAGGGCTCCGATGGAACAATATCCTTGCAGTTGGCGTTGTCGACGGCATTCTGCACCTCCACCTGGAAGATTTCAGCAGCTGTTTGAAACTCAGGACAGTCCAGCTCAGAGTGCCTGCTGGTTTTGTGAAGTCGGCACCATCCGGAAAAAACTGCCTCGGCCAGATACACACCACTGGATGTTCGGTCATTGCCCGCTGGTTGATCAAATGGCGTGGGGACACCACCGTTGTTGGGCCTAGTGTTCCATGTGCAGTTCTGCCTCTGAGAAGGTCTTCTTTCTGCATTTTGATTGGAGTTCTGCCCCCTCTCATAATTCTGCCCCGAGGAGGTGCCTGCTTCCCGGTTGTCTCTGTTGTCTCTATTGTCTCGAGACTCCCGACTGTCCCTGTTGAGATTGGCCTGAAAGTTACGTTGGGAGGCCTGCAGCTGATTATTCTGGTTCTTCAAATGCGTCATCTCTATGGACATCTTCTTGATCATCTCGGTCAGCTCCTCTAGCTTGTCCTTCTCGGCCGCACCTCCAGGGGACAGGGCTGAATTTTGGAGAAAAGAAGGCATGGCCGTCGACTGATTTTGGTAAGCTGGAGGAAAGTCTGGTCCCGACAAGTATAACGGCGCCTGGGGCTGTTGGGAGAATGCCTGCTGTTGCGGGGCTATTTGAGGATAGTTGTATTGCTGATGGGGCTACATATACGAAGTCGCGGGAGGCGCATAATTCAACGGCTGTCCAGGATGCGGCACCATAGGCAATTGTGGCACCTGGTTCATGAGAGGAGTTTGGTGAGCAAACGCCTGATTGAGCCCATGAATTTTCATTGGGTGGGCGACGGGCCCCAAAGAGGGCAGCGGGCCAGAAATATTTTTCCCCAAGTCGGCGCTTGCCACGACGGCCTCTGCATAGGCGGCCAGCAGAGTAGCAAGCGGCGGGCGCATCCTTTTTACCAATGCTGAGGTAAGGTTGTCCAGGGCGGCGTAGTAAACTGGTAGAGCAGCCGCATCATTATGGACGTATGGGTCCTGAAGTCTCATGTGAGCCCGGTGGAAGCGATCATTAAATGAACCGATAGGCTCGTTGATCTCCCTTCTGATGGACATGAACTGCTGATAAAGGTCGGCGGGGTTGACAGGAATCTTGTACTTCTGTAGAAAGGCATTCTTCATCAAGTTCCACGAGGTGATGGATCCCCTTGGCAGATTGATGTACCAGTAGAAGGCCTCTTCTCCTAATGAATGCGGAAAGAGGCGACACGCCACGTCCTTGTAACCTACCTGCATTTTGGTAATCGCCATTTCGAATATCTTGATATGCTCTTCGGCCATTCTTTGCATATCACGTGGATAGAATTTTGAACAAAAGCCCTCCGGATTCTTGGGCATGTCATTATAAACAGCAAAGTGTATCGGCGAAGGGTTATGCGCAAGCCAAGCCATGAAGGGAGGCAGAGGTGGAACTTGCTGCTGGAGAATAGGGATTTGGGGCTGTATTGGCAATACAACCACGATTTGAGGCTGCCCTTGAGCTATAGCTGCCTGGACTGTGCTTTGGGCTAAAAGGGTTGGGAGAGGAACGAGCCCCTGGCTGCCGGAAGGAAGATGTGCAAATGTTGTTCGAGATGGTTGGGCGGAAGATAAAGGCCAGCCAAGTGAAGGTGGAGGTGAAATGGAGGCGGATGGAAAGGAGGAAGAGACGAAACTGCTTCCTTGAGCTCATTTTGCCCTCGTGGGAGGCTGCAATTCTTCAAATTCTCCCTTGTTTGGTGCTAATCGTAGAATCCTTTGAAACCTTTCCGGGGAGAATGATCCGATCCGATCCAGCTTCGCTTTATCCTGTAGCTCAGTATTCTAATCGTGGCCCTCTTTCTAGCACTAGTTCTGTTGATGGTGTTTTTATGCACTTCTCGACACAGGCAGTGCGTAGGTGCACTACCTCTCTTGAAAGACAATCTTCCACAATCGGATTGCAGAACACTATCCCAAGGTCTCTTGGATGTCAGGTCATGACAGTGCTTAGATACCTCAGTAGTTTGATGTGATTTGCTGGAATTACAAGGCAGCCTTACGGGAATACAAAGTGTGGATGTGAAACACGAAGTAGGATCTTCAAAAGGGGAGTTCTTAGCATGAAAGCATTCAGGTGTTGGCTGCAGGTTCAAACAGCAATCTTGAACTCCATCTAGTTGTTAGATTCAGCTTTATAAGGTATAATGAACCTTGGTGTTGTTCAATTCCTAAAGAAAGTGAAAAAGAGCAAAGGAGAAGAAAAGTTCCTAAGCCTAAAGCTTGCTGTGAACAGTGATAATGGAGTCCCTGCAATGGACAATTCCTTCAAACAATCTCCCACTTAACCAGGAATTTCACAATATCATGGGAGTTGTGCAATCTTCTAAGGGCTGCAGATTTGTATCCTTCATTCACCACATACATGTATGAATTAAAGATAAGTGTTTGAGGCAGCTTAAATCAGGTCCAGGCTAACTTTGCAAAGCTATCTACCTTCAGCAAACAGCAAAAAGTATGGACTAAGGAGTTATCAACAAAGCAGGAATTTTCATGAACAGCCAACAGCATTCCTAAGATTATCCAGATAACATGAACAGCTAACTAAACAGCAAATAGATCCTAGTTAAACATATAAGGTTGAAGAAATGAATCAATTAACATGAAATAAAACAAGGAAATGCACCAAGTCAATGCTATTTCTCATATATTTCAGCAGCATGTCTTTACAACAACTCAACTCTCACTTTGCAAATGAGGGGAGTCCTCTATTTATAGTGTTTCAAAAGTTAAATGAATGGCCAAGATTCATTACAATTGTGTGGCCAAGATTCATTACAAAATAGTGTTTCACCTACCCCCAAATAGATTTACAATTTTAAAACATATTATGTCTTTTCCCTATTTTGTCATCTAGTGGATGACACTATTTGCATTTTCGTCCTGTAGCTGATTGTTGTTCCTTTGGCTGTAGCTACCTTTCTGGGAGGTCTTTTTCTTTGGCTGGGCTGTCTGGTTGCTCCTCGGAGGCTGCGTGATCAATCTGCTTGAGGATGACGGCCTGGAGCTTGTCTATTTCAAGGATTTCGCACTTCAACATCTGGTAGCTCCATTCTTTGGCGTTCTCTTCTAGCCGCTTCCAGTCTTCATCATACTTTGAGCTCTGATCTCTGAAAAGCTCTGATCTATCGAGGGCACGGGCAGCGAAACTTAGGAAGTCTGTCGTGATATCTCTGGCTGCCCTGTCCTTCATCCTCTCCTCAAAATAGGGCCTAACCTTCTCCGCATCTAACTGCACCGTGGGCATATCATGGCTCGTTATCAATTTTAGGTATTCGGTGCACTCCGCTCGGATTTCCTTGATCCACGCAATATCTGGGTCAACCCTGCTTTTGATCTGCTCCATTCTCTCTTTACGGTGGATGAGGTCCCTGCGCCATATGTCTACCAGCCAGTGATCTTCCTTCTTCAATTCTAGCTTCTCTTCCCACGAGCTTTCTGGCATTTGGAGGATGGCCTCAACCTTCGGGAAGGCAGAGTCGTAGATCGCGGGAAAATTGGTGCATAGCTTCCTTGTGCCTTCCAAGGATCGAACTAGATCCAGGAACTTGTTGGCTATCTGCACAGCCAAGCCAATCCCTATGTTCCCGACCTTCACAACCTGCTGGAACCAGTCCTCCGTGGTTTTTTCCAGGTTCTTCCTCCTTTCTAGCTTATCTATTTGTTCCTTGGAGAGCAGCTGTGGCGCGGCTGTAGAGGTAGTGGGGAGGTCGTCGATTGAAGACCATTGTTGGATGTAGTCAGTTAGGGCAGCAACCTGCGCCTTTAGTTCATCCTTGGTGATCTTATCCTGCTTAATCAGTTGCACTACCGTAGCCACTGACTCCTCTAGATGCCCAACCTTCTGTTCCCTGGTGGCCGTCCCTATGTCGATGGTGGCAATATTGTAGTTTACTCCGGCCTGGCCAACAGTTGGTGTTGCCACTTGTGCTGCTCAGGAGCCAGAAGCGTCCATGGTTACCCTGGAACGGACCTTAGGCTTCTTCTCCTTCTTTGGTGTGGCTAGAGATCGAGCCAAGATGGCCTCCAACCTCGACCTCGGATCGCTCAGGATAGGAGTGGTCTTTTCGAGTTGTTTTTCTAGCCAATCGGGCATGGTAGCCTTGTCCTTAGGCGTCTCGTGGCTGCCCTCACCCTTCTCTATCAGAGGCAAGACCTTGGCCCCCTTTTCCAGCTCTTCTTTTTCTTTGGCAGCGTCCCCTTCCTCATCGGAGTCCTCATAGAATACGAGGCTTTTGACGGGTGCCCTCGTGGTCAATAGCTGAGTGGGATCTTCCTCTCCCGCCACCCCTTCTTCCTTTCCTTCGACAGCCTCGGCTCCGGGGCTCTTCGCAACATGGACCTCGGCCTCAGTGATGGCATGTTTGGGCTGCTCCTCCGGTGGCTGCCCCTCTTCACCCGGCTGCTGAGCCGACTCTTCCTCGATGTCCTCATCAAAAGTTTGGACAATCTCCTTGTCGCCCGAACCATCCCCTTCATCTCTACCCTCGGAGGAGCCCGTCTCTTCTTCTTCGTAAGCAACCTTGTCAATGGTTCTATGCTCGTATTCGGGTTGCTCGTAATAGTCATCGGCCTCCTCCTCCATAGACTTTGAAGCCTCTCGCTCTTGCTCCTCCAACTCTTTTGAAATCTTCATGGTGGCCTCCATGGCTGGGGGCCCTATTGGCGGTTGCGAAGGCTGGGATGTTGCGAGTGCTTGGGCCAAGGCTGCTTGGAGAGCAGGATCCATCAAAATCTGTGAGAGCTCCAGGGGAAGACTCTGCGGGTGCCGTGTAATGGCCTCGGGCACAGTGGAGATGGGAATTGGTGCTACTATTGTTGCCAGAGGCAGGGAAGTGATGGGGATTCATGGCAGCAGCAGAGGAAGGGGAAGTGGTCATGTTGGAGGAGGAATCAATGTTGATTACGGATCCGGCTGGAGGTGAAGAGGCGAGGTGAACGAAAATGTCCACCGCTTGTGGAGATGAGGCAATGGCGGCCTGAGAAGTGGGCAGCGCACTAGCCGGGGGAGGAAGGAGCAAAGGAGGCTGCGTCCCTGTCGTGACTACCATCCTTTTGAGTTTCTTGGGAGATGAGCCTCCCGTATCCTTTGTTGCCTGCTCCTTTAGGTCCGCAGACTGAGCCGTTTTTGCCCCCTCTCTCTTCTGGGACCTGGTGATGGGGGGAGACTTGGAAGTCTCACCAGCTGATGGAGAGGCGGCCACCTCTTCCGTGGCGCTTGGTTCGCTCTTGGTTGCTTCATACGTCAAAGCCACCCCGTTTTGCTTCAGCAGTGCCACCTTTTCATCGACCCATTCCCTCGTGCGAGCAATGATAGGTTGGGTGATTGTATCCAGGTCATTGACCTCTTGCTCGTCCCAATCGATGGAGGGGATTGCCAGGTTGGCAACCGCAGGGTACCTCGGGTGCACCAAGGTGGATTCATCCTCCTCGAGTTGGTCTGGCACTGGAAATAGTTGTACCTTCCTCAGAAACTGCACCGTCATCCGCATATAATGTCTCTGGCGGACCTCCTTATCATCTCTACAATCCGCATGCCGGCCCCAGCGCCTTCCTGACATGACCGTGTGGGTCCATTCGAGGGCATGGCGTGTACCACTCAAAGTTATACTCTTTGAGCTCCTTTTCTGAGTTGCCGGTGCATTGAGAGGTTTGCAGCCGATACTGGACCTGGCCGAGGATCATGGGATAAGGGATCCCTGCTACGTGCTTCTGGCTGAAGACCGCTTGAATATGTTGGAGCTGCCGGGAAAGCTCCAGGAGGATGATTCGGTCATTTGGGTACCTCGGTAGTTTGTTTGGTCGTTCTGTGAACCCTTGGGCACGGATGTATGTGAATTTTGGGAACTGAATAAACAGGAAGGCATACTCCTTCAGGAGGGCCCTGGCGCTATGAGATACCCTTCTTTCGAAGTCCCCGGCTATCAATCTGATTATATGGCCTATGAAGGCATCATTGACACGGTTATACTCCTTCTTAAAGTAGCGGTACTAGAGCTAGGGGTACTGATCATAAGGCTTAAGCCCTCGTTTGTGCTCCCCATCTGGCGCCCTGAGGAGTCCGCTGTATTGTTTCTGACCTGCCAAGGAGTACACTAGGTATGAGGTCATATACAATTTGTTGCTCTTCTTGACATTCATAAACTGCTCATGGAAGCAGTTGCTGATGATGCTTCCCCAATCAAATGAAGTCTTGGTTTTAACGTCCTCATTCCCTCGGACGATTTGTTCAATCTAATAAGCCATCCACTCCTGGAAGTAGGCGGCTGCTGGGAGGCCCATGACTCAGCTTAGCATAGTCACCAAGTCGTGATAGTCTTCCTGAAAGTCGCTGCGGAACAGCTCTTGGGGAACTTTTACTGACCGCTGCCTCGTTCTCCTTGACAGTAGGCCGTTGATTGACTTCTCCAGTGTCGAGTTAGCATCACATGCCAGCGTGCTTTACTCAAAAGTGGGGATTTGCATATGTGGGAATGTCGGAATGTGGAATGTTGTTCTAATTCCTTTTGGAGACATGTCGGCAAGGATATTCCCCTCCTTGTCTACGATGGTTCTGGTATCTGTTTGGTAGGCTTCTTGGAAAGCCATTACCAACTCTGGTGCTATTAGAGATGGAGGAAAGCCAGCAGCCTTAGCGATTCTGCTTTGGCGTATCAATCATGCATTCTTAGTCTTAGGGTCGATTTTGACCCTCTGGGTGAACTCATCTATGTCCACCTGGCCTATGTTGGTGTCCGAGATCTCTTTCCAGTCAGTCGAGACTTTAGACTGGAGCGGTTCACCTTGGAATTGAAGTTTCATCTGGTCTTTGTCTTCTTTCCCACGAATGGCTCTTCCAGGTTTCTTACCCTTGTCCTTTTCTGCAGGGGCCCCTGAAGTTCCTGCGGCCGATTCCATATATCCTGCAGGCAAAGGGCGAAGTCAGCACCACAAAACACCAAAAATATGTTAATGTTAGTCCGTATCGAGCATATCATCTAAACAATCATTTAAATATATCATAAATTTAACCTTTAGGTGATATCGATTTCATATCAGAGCATTTGACCAATCCGGGCCCGGAGGGCCGGACTTCCCTGGCAGGAATGCTGTTAGGAAGGGAAAACACGAGCGAAAGCTCCCGGAGACATCTGTTGGCCAGATTTTAATGTTCTAAGAGACCCATGATGAAGAATGGCCTAATTTAGGATGTGGGTCGAAGTTAGATTTCCAATTTGGATTGATCTGGATCGATCTGAGGAGCTCCAGAGGTTTCAGGTCGGAAGGCAGTTGGGCGACGGGAGCAGGCGGCGGCGGGCACCGAACGGAAGTCCGGAGGCGGAATCCCGTAAGCCGAAGCCCGGAGGCAGAAAGGACGGCCGCGCTTAGGTTTACTTTCCAATTTACATCGGACGGCATTCAGGTCACCGGGACCCGGAGGACGGGAGGATGCTAGCCGATGGCCGCCGTGCAAGCTTTGATCGTTTTGAACTGCGGCGGCGAGTAGACTACCGGAGCCCGGAAGGCGGGAGGGCACGAGGAAGAGGTCACCGCAATTATTTGATGATGATTTGCACAGCGGCGGCGAAGAGGCAACCGGGGTCCGAGACATGGGGCGCCGTTGGTGGACAGCCGCCGGAGAACACCATGAACGAACGAGCGACAACGGCGGCGAAGGATGGGCCGGACACCGGAAGGCGGGTCGACACGCCCCGACAGCCGCTGCATGATGTTTGCAGTAGTGATAACGGCGGCGGCGAAAGGGACGACGGGGCCCGGGGTCAGAAAGGCAGGGCAGGACGGCTGCTGCGAGAATTTTGCGGTGATCTGAGCAGCGGCGGAGTCGGGGAGACTGGAACCCGGAAGGCGGAAGGATCCGCGGAGGAGGCCGCCGTGATCAAAATAAAGATAAGGCGACGGCGGCGGCCAAAGCCATCCCGGAGCCCGAAGGTCGGGAGGCCGACAGGGTTCCGTCGGGAGCAGCGGCGGAACCGTCACGGAGTTCTGGGGAAGGAACTCCGGACAGCCGGGCCCGAAGGGTCCGGGGGACAGAAAACAGGAGAGCCAGAAAACCTTCATTTTAAAATGGCGGAAAGTTAAGGGCGGCAGCCCGGGACGGGAAACCCGGAGGCCCGGGCCCGGAAGGGCCGACCTCCGGCGGATAGGTTCGAGGCTAGGATCCGGACGGCGACGGAGGGTCCCGGGCCCGGTGGCGTTCTTCGCCCTGTGCGAAGAACACCCGTGACATGGGCAAGTTCCGGGAGGCGAAAAATGGTGATCCCGACAGGCCGCGGAAAATTCAAGGACATGGGTTTGGGGCGCAACGGAGAGGGTGTTTGTTTTATGCAATTTAATTTGTTGTTCAATTCATTTAAACCCTGAAAATGATCAAAAATAATGGGAGAGCGAACGAGGATGGCCTACCTCCAATTCGCTAAGCGGGACGATGATGGGATGCACTGGCAGAGTTGACAGAACGATGCTGGGGTCGACGATCGCGATGGTGAAGTTTGCAGTGGGCTCCAATTCGGTCGCTGCTCCAATTCGTTCAATTCGCAAAGTTAACAATGAAGTCGAGGACCACGGTTTATATACCCAACCGCTCATTAATGCCGCATTTAATGCATCGTACGTCTGCGCCAAAAGTTGTTGAGATTCAAATTTGAGTCAGCGGCGGCAATGAGGGCCTCGGGATCCGGCGGGGGGGAGGCTGCGCAACAACGGCCGCCGTATGAGTTTTGGCGACCTCGGACAGCGGCGGCGACGGAGCGGCCGGGTCCCGGATGGCGGGGTGCAGCGAAGAGTTCGCCATCGTGGCATTTTTTGCACTTTGTTTGAACGGCGGTGGCGACAGGGACCACGGGGCCCGGAAGGCAGGCCGACGCGCCCCGACGGCCGCCAGGTTATGGCCGTCGCGGGCGGTAATCATGGGGCGGAAGTCCGGCGGCGGACTTCCGGCTCCCGGGGCCCGAAGGAGCGGATGCCGGCCGGGAAATCCCCGAATAGCAACGAACGGCCAACAGCCAAGCGGACTCCGGAGGGTGGAAGGAGGCCCCGAAAATGCCGCCGGGGCGGCAAAAGCAGGAGGGAAACCCAAAAGGGGAACCCCGGAGGCCCGGGCCCAAAGGCGCCCAGGGCCGCCCTAGAGCCCGAAAGGCCCAAGG
>VDFB02105785.1:577929600-577969700 GCA_007258455.2 Sequoia sempervirens
TTAGAAACTAGACTCTATTCTACAATTTAAAAAAAAAAGATTAAAAAAAATCAATTACCTTCAAAAAAATTTAGGGGGAGCACGGCTAAAATTCTGCTTTTCAGGAAGTGCCCACTTAGAAAATTAGTAAAAAATCAAATATGCATTAAAAAGTTATCAGAAAAATCATGCATCAACTAGATACTGTTAGCTAACTTTTTACTGTAGCGATTTTAAAAATACTACAAAAAAGTTCACCGTGCTCAGGTCGTACAAGAGTTGCTATGTTATGTTTTATGACAAAAATAGCACCAATTTGTGTACGTCCCTCTTTTGAACCACTTAATCTCAACCATTTTCAAAATAAATTATTAGTTTAGAAAGTAGACTCAGAGCACTTCGATCCATGTTTTTGTTCCATCTCAAAATTTTGAGTGTAACTATCCTCAATTTCATGTCCAAGGTTAGTATTTCCTGATTTCAGAAAAAAATTGGCCACTTAAGCCCCCTTTTTGGGAACCATCTTGGTGCACTTACCCTCATTGTTTATAATAGAAGAGGGTTGTTCACATAAAAAATTTTTACAAAACAATGTTGTTCACCCATATTCATTCACTATTTATAACATAACAGGACTATTTACAACAAACAGCTACAGAATAATGTTCACAAATAACATTCATTGTTTATAACAGAACAAGGTTGTTCACATCAAACCGTTTATAGAATAATGTTGTTCACCAATATACATTCATTGTTTATAGCATAACGAGACTATTTACAACAAAACAGTTACATAATAATGCTTTTCACAAATAAAATTATTTTTTATAATAGAACAAGGTTGTTTACATCAAAGGTTTACAAAAAAATGTTGTTCACCAATATACATTCACTGTTTATAACATAACAAGACTGTTTACAACAAAATAGTTATAGAATAATGTTGTCTTCAGAGAATCTCATACTGTCAAGGAAATTCCTTTATAAAGAGTTTACGATTTTTGTACCATTAGAATCTCGTTATCAGAAACAGGAAAATCAATGGTTCATTCATAGAACAGAGTGTCCATCATTCAAGTTTTTCATCATATAAATGTTACTAAAAATCCATTATGCATATATATATAATAAGAAATCAAAGAATGACATGCTTGTCGTTGTGGAACCCTGAGGCAATCTTTAAGTCATGAGACAAGTTTCGGTAGCTTCCAGGATTCTAGAAATGCACCCATGCTTTACAAAAGGTTAACAAAGAGTTATGAGCAATCCGTTCTCTAGTTGCTCAGGAATGACTATTCCTTAAATGTCAGTTATAGTTTTTCCTTAACTACTCCAAGGCTAAATTCAAAGAATTCCCACTAATGGTGAATGCAAATACAGTCATATATTTTGACATGTAGTATTGAACCTATAAGCACTTTAAATCTAGCCCATCGATCCTACAGATCGGATCATACAAAGATATATGGGATGTTTACTTGGTTTGTTCATCGTTCAAAATGAATGATGTTGTCTTATGCATGCTACAACCAATGCATTCATATGGCTTTAAACTTGAAGCCTAATCTTAATCTCAGCCTAGCCTATATGATCATCAATATTAGAAAGAATGGATACATGGTTATCTAATTGTTCCCTATGGAAGGATATATGATTCTCTACATTGTTTCATATAATGCAAAACTTTGCAAATCGGAGTCAAATTTGATAGCCATAAAAATGGCGGAGTATTCACATGCAAAAACTATGATGCCAACTGATAATAATGACTGCTTGCCTTGACCATGCTCAGCTAGCTAGCTGATATGTTATAAAGGCATAGGGATTATCTAAGCAAAGGTGGTCGATAGGGCATGCAACCTAAAATGGGCCAATTTTACACTTTCTACCAGGCTCAAGGTCGTGTTCATTTGCAAACAAAAATATTTTACCATTATTGCTATTGAAATTTGACAAAATGGAAACAAGACTACAATTATTGAAGAGATAACATTGAGAAAAATCTATCATAGTCTCAATGAAATCGAGTTACCTTCAAATCGATATTTTTCCTAAGCTTTCTCTAATGTTTCCTCTCTTAGCCGACTCGCTTGTTGGCTCTTCTCGTCGCCACTGCCACTATCTATGTGATTTTTTCTCCCTTTCCATAATGGTAGAAAAGATTCTTTCTACCTATGTGCATGATCTTTAGGGCCATTTCACTCATAATGGCATTAATTTTTTGCCCCCCACTTATTCAAATTT
The DNA here is from genome assembly GCA_007258455.2 of Sequoia sempervirens. Lineage (NCBI taxonomy): Eukaryota > Viridiplantae > Streptophyta > Pinopsida > Cupressales > Cupressaceae > Sequoia > Sequoia sempervirens. Next base: position 577,931,827 of record VDFB02105785.1, read on the forward strand.
AATTACTTAGTCATAATGTGGATTTAGTCCACTTCGTCCATTACATTCATATATTCAATTTCATCATAAACAATAGTGTACATTTTAAATCAATTCTATCCATATTCGATTTTCATATAGAATATAATCATATAGTTATATATATATATATATATATATATATATATCATTTATTTAAATTCAAACTCATTTGTTCATCCCTATATATATATGTGTGTGTGTGTGTGTATATCTGTGTGTGTGTGTGTGTGTGTGTGTGTATAGATATGTATATATATATGTTTATACTTATATATCTATTTGTTTATGAATATTTATATGTACATTTGTCAATATTTAAATAAGAATGGGATTTCATTCAATTTCATATAATGAAATTCTATCCTTTTAATCATACTTCAAAATACATTCAATCATTTTCTTCCAAATGCTCAATACACAAAATTAAGATAAAAAATTTAAACATGGAATCATGGGTTTAATTTTTCCACAATCATTGGTTTCAATCATTGGAACAATTCGAATCAAGTAATTAATTTCTTCTATATGTAAATCATCATGCCACTTGTAGTGTGTGTGCTCATATTCCATCTAGCTTACCTTTTGATCTAGCTAAACGATCCTACTTCAACCGTTTCTCGTCCTTCAACCTATCTCCCTGCATCTCCACACACTTGCACTTGCCAAAATTCATCAGTAACATTCAAATCATAATAATATATATGATAATTAAAAAAGATCACATAGTCAACGACGGTCAACTTCTTTCAATCTTTTCAAAAGTATCAAAATTTCCATTCAACATATTGAATTTCCTCAATAATTCAATTTATCATATTATAATTAAAAATGCCATAAATTTGGGTTATGACATCCTTCCCCTCTTGAAACAGAAATTGTCTTGATGTCTATTTGATAAAAATCCAACCATATATGTCTATTTCAACATCACATCAAATTGTTCCAAGTCAAAACATCATAATATTTCAATCCAAAATTTTCAAGCAAAATTATCAAAGTCTCTTTCTGAAGAAAGCAAATGTGGAAAGGAGTGTTCTATTTCTTTTGCATCCTCCCAAGTAGCACTGTCTTTAGAATACTGGTCCCATTGGACCTTAAATTGAGCAATATCTCTACTTCGCAACTTAATGTTGCATCTATCTAGAATTATAATGGGCTCCACTAGCACCACTCCTAGATCCTATACCTGCAAGGATTTCCAATCAAGCACATGACCTACATCAAGATGATATGGTTTAAACAAAGAAACATGAAACACATTATGAAGTCGAGCTAGAGCAAGTGGTAGAACTAGTCTTTAAGCAACTGGGTTAATCACTTCCAAGACTTCAAACGGTTGCACATATCTCAAGGCCAACTTGGAAGACTTTCCAAAGGCAATGGAACTTTTATGAGGTCTAACTCTTAAGAAAACTTTGTCCCCTACCGCAAACTGTCTAAGAGTTCTGTTCTTGTTAGCATAACTCTTTTGTCAGTTTGTTGCTTGCCTCCTTCAGTCTGCTCTTAATGACTCTCATTTGTTCTTCCATCTCCTTAAGCATGTCAGGTCCTACTATGATCCTATCATCCAATCTATCCCAACTAATGGGTGTACGGAACTTTTTCCCATAAAGAGCTTCAAACAGTGTTATACCTAGGGATGTGTAATAAGAGTTGTTGTAAGAAAACTCCACCACTGGTAAATATTCTTCTCATTTATACTATTCATCCATACAATACATTTAGAGGAGGTCTTTGACTACCTGATTCACCCTCTCTGTCTGTCCGTGAATCTGAGGATGATAGCGAAGCTGACATTCAATTTGGTTCCCAAAGTGACATTCAGTGTCATCCAAAATCTTGAGGTCATCCAAGTGTCTCTATCAAAAAGGATAGTCTTTGACACTCCATTCAAGCGAAAGATCTCCTAGAAAAATTTATTGGCCAAGGTCAACGATCCATCCTTAAGGTTTCCTAGAATGAAGTGTGCAACCTTGATCAACTTATCGATCACAACCAAGATAATAGCATGCCAATTCTTTCTCAAGGACAACCCCTGAAAGAAATCCACACTGATCACCTGCCATTTATACTTAGGTATGTCATGAGGATACAATAGCCCAGCTGGATGTGCATGCTCAGCCTTGACTCTTTGTCACTCTAAGTATCTGGCTACATACTCCACTACATCCTTCTTGAGTTTAGGCCAAAAATACAAAGTTCTCAATTTTGTGATCATCTTGGATACTCTGGGGTTTCCTAAATAAGGTGCATTATGAACCTCCTCTAAACCCAATAGAATGAACACTTAGATAGCTTTCCAAAGAGTTTCCTTTCTCTCAACCACTATAGAACTATCCTCAAGTGCCTATCATGCTCTTTGACATACTTTGATTAAACTAGGATGTCGTCAATGAAGATTAAAACAAATTATCCAAACAATCTATGAATACACTGTTCATGAGGTTCATGAAAGTTGTAGGTGCATTAGTCAAACCAAATGGTACCATGGTGAACTCGTAATATCCATATCGAGTTCAAAAAGAAATCTTCAGAATATATTATTTCTTTATTCTCAACTGATGGTACCCAGAACCAAGATCTATTTTAGAGAACATTGTGATTCCCTTCATCTGGTCAAACAACTCATCAATCCTCAGGAGCGAATATCGTTTCTTGATGGTTTCCTTGTTTAACATCTAATATTCTATACAAAGACGCAAGGTTCCATCCTTATTTTTCACAAAGATAATTGGTGCTCCCCAAGGAGACACACTGGGTCTAATGAGCCCTTTGTTCAACAATTCCATTACTTGGGCTTTCAACTCATAGAGTTTCGTGGTGGTCATCTGATAAGGTGCTTTAGATTGAGGCTTAGCTCCTGGTACAGGGTCAACAAAGAAGTCAAATTCTCATTTCGGAGGAAACTCCATGAGTTCACCAAGGAATACATCTTGGAACTCCTTGAGAATAGGGTAGTCATCTAAATACGGTTCCTTGCTGCTAGGGTTACTAATATGCACAACATAAATTACACACCCCTTTCGATGAGCCTTCTTGAGCTCTAAGTGTCTTTGCATTCCACAAATCTCGACTGGATTCTCGTAATCATCCAAACAATTGACTACCTTATCCTCATAGTTCACTATAGCCCTATGCACGGTTAACCAATTTATCCCCAAAATCACATCATATGAGCCTAAAGGTGCCACATAAAAGTTGACCTAGGTTTGGAAGGTTGGAAGCTCTAACTCACTCCAAAAGAGATAGGTATATATCCTCTGCTCTACTCGATTACCATGTTGGAATGTCCATGAGTTTTCTATGTATCTGTTATCACCTGAAATTGCACCCTCGTTGAACCCAGTGTCCAACATTCCAGTGTAACATGGGAAGACCTCTAAAGCTGTGGGTCACTTGTAAACAGAGGTCAACCTCCAGAGAAGGCCAGCTTCCTTGTTGGGTTATCACCTAAACTACAGATTTTGTAAGGAAAAGGGAGAAGGAATACATGGAAATTAATCTAATTCTATGGTGATACACTGAAATTATAGGGACCATGACATACACAATTTACACCTAAATACTGATGATGGACATACGATTACACATCAAATTTTGTAACCCTTACACTAACGCTTTACAAATAGGTTCAATTCACACACTTTTCTTGGAGAGGAAAGAAATATTTTCACAGACCAGAATCCCTGTGTGACTAAGTCGACACAATTTGTAATTTGTATAATGATACTTTTGCAAAGGAAGGCACGAAACACAAGATAAAGTTATGGAGGAATGAAGTAAATTCACAAAAATAACTTGATTATGAACCTAAAATTCACAACACTTTGCAGGAACAAGATGGAAATTCGAACATCAACAGTAATCAAGGTAAGCTTTATATAACATTTTCCAAGATGAGTTACAGAATTCTGCTAATCCGAGAGAGGACTGTAGTAGTCACAGACTTCAGAAAAGCATAAGGAGAACTCCTTTACAAAGAGGCAAAAAAAGCCTTATATACAAAGGTGATGTCGGCCCCTTGGGGCTTACAAAAATATCGGGCTCAAAAAAACTATCTTAATATCTTTTGATTGAATTAAATGCTGAAGCTTGCGTGTCCCTGCTATGTGTGTCGGTGAAGAGTTACCCTCGTAGAAGCCTTCTTTAGATATTCTTCAGCTACCACATTCATTCGATCCATTGTGTCTGGTTGAGCTACTTCGGCTGCACCTTGAATGCTCTAAGCCTACAACAAATACATGTCGCCCTTCATCCTGTTGATGCTCTTCAGACTGCCACGGTTTACCTTTAAATTTCTCCGATTGGCTAAGTGAAATCCACGCAGCTTCTTCGGGCGGTCAAAACTTCCCCTGTAGAACCGCATATCAGTGAGACACTAATCGTGTCTCCCCAATGCGGTTAAAACTTCTCGCAAGCATCAGCAAGACATGGAGCCATCGCTGAGAGCTCCCAGGGAAACCTAAAGATCATATCGATGCTACCAGAGCCATCGGCGAGACACCGTTTATTGCCAAGAGATCAGTGGGTTGACGAGTCACATGGAGATCCCTCTCTGTCATTGAGACCACGTGATATCGGTAAGACATCACTCCAACAGTCAGTCGCTATATCGATGAAATTCATGTCGGGGAGACCCTTGTCGACGTCTGTAGAAGTCATCCCGCCAGGCTCTTTTTCTTCTATCGGCCAGACATCCTTATTTCGGGAAGAGGTTGTGCCGAAGGAACCTTAGCTTTGGCCAACACATATTTCATTTCACTTTGGCAAGACTCCTTGGTATCACTGAGACACCACACAGAAATCCCTTCCATTCGGTGAACTCTTCATTCGGCAAGACACCTAGCGAGACCCCCTGCTGTCGGCGTGACCTCTTGTGTCGCCGAGACATTTCGTAGAACTCCCCCTCTTCTTGGTGAATTCCTTTTCGTTCTGAAAGCTTCACTGTTTGGTGAGACTCACGTCGAAGTGTGAACCCTCAGCCGACTTCTTTTCTTTTGTCCTGACTCCTGCCAGTCGGGAAGAGCTCATGGCAACTTCATATTTTATGCCGAAGGCCCCTCATTTCGAGGAGACCTCTTACAGTCACCGAGACATCTCGGTGAATGCCCTTAGTCATGCCGAGGGTCCCTTCTCTTTTGTATTGGGGAGATTTTTCTTGTCGGACAAACCCTATGGCGATCTCATTTACCTTTGTCAAAGTATCCATCTGTCACCAAGAGTTATACCAAAGGCTTCACATCCATCGGCGAAGTCTTTCACACTTCGGTATAACCTTATGCCGAAGTCCTCTTTCTCGGCAAAGTCTTTTCGTTGTCAGCGGGACTCCTACTGAAGGCAACCACATCGAGACCACCCTTTCTTCTTTTGGCAAGACCATCTCCACTCGCCGAGACCACATGCAGATCCCTTTGCCCTTTGCCGAGCTCTGATGTCAGCGATAGATGACGAGTCAGGGAGACCCCTCTTTAATGACGCCACTTCCTGTCGGGGAGACATAACCTTTTCGCTATGACCCTTCACCGAAGCCTTAAACTCCTGTCGAAACCCTATTGTTGGTTTGGAAGACTTCACTGGTCGCCGAGACTCATGCCAAACTTCTTCACTCTGCCCGAGCGCAAGCAGTCGATGTGACTTTCTCACATCGTTGAGACCTCTTACCGACAATGTTTCCTCTGGCGAGAGCTTCTCCGATGACTTGCCACCATCTGCTATCGGTGAGACATTGAACCTTCACTGGGACTTCTCACCGAGCGCTGTAGGTCACCCTGAAGCCCGTGGTCGCCGTGAGTCTCTCCGAATGACGATTGAAAGGCCTATCAGCCAAAGAAATCCATGCGGTAAGAGGTCATATCAAACCCCTCTTGTTATAGTGATAGGCTCTGCAGCTGCGTTCAATAAGACAAAAGCTAGGTCACAACGACCTGTTCAAAACAGAGTGTATCAAAGCTGTTAGTCGGCTAGACAGTAGGAGGGTCCTACTGACTTTCTCCTTAAAGGAAAATTATGTCAAATTAACTAAGGCATGCTTTTCAATTGAGCTCCCCTGTGAAATGTCATTAGATGCCTGACTTATCCCCCTGTGTGAATGCTCCATTTGGCCTTTTCGAACCTCTCTCACATGATTATTCTACCTAATTGAGCCCATGGATGAAAATTGGGTAACATTTCTAGCAACCTTTGCTGGATGTTTTCTTGCTAAACATAAAGACCAGTAGCATAGGCCTATCCATTGGGCATGGAGTCATTGGGACAACTCAGAAAAGATCAAGAGTAGCCCTGTACATGGCTGTAACTCATCCTGAGACTCACTAGAGCACTTGGAAACTTATTGGAAACAAGAAATACTAAAATAAACTATTTACATGTGTTGAAACAACACTTAGGGAAAGAAATACAACTAAACCTACCCTACACTAACCAGTAAGAAATTGATCAAACAAACCCATTGACAGGTTGGGTAAAATAACTGCCCTTCCTAACAAATTTATAATATTTTCCATGTTGGAGATCAACTAAAGAGAAATGAAGTATGTATGACACTTCAATGGATGGCTGCACAATCTCTTGCAGAACATATTCAAGCTTACTAACCTTTCCATGCGGGATGTAAACATTCCCATTTTGAGGTGGAAAGGTAACTTGAGTGCGCTCCTCCTGAGCAGTACCCTCATGCTTGGGTGTATGATTCATTCCTGGTGCAATATTGGACTCCATCTGAGCTAAGTACTTGATTGGACAGCCCCTGGTAAGGGTAAAGCTTGAACTCTCCTTGCTGGCCTCTTGTTGATCTTTAAAGACCTCATCCTTTTCTTGAAAAGATGCTGATTGGAGGTAATATGCAGATTGTCCATTGGCTGCTACAGTCTGATCCTCTTGACTAAGGAGCTGATATCCCTGTTGGATAACTGCAAACAAATCTTCAGACTGTGGCTCCTTATGTTCTTTGTCCATGACAGAATATACCTCCTCTTCAACAAAGTGAGGCAGCTCATCAAATGAGTACATAGGCTACAAGGCATTATCCTCTACAACTTCCTTAATAGCCTCACCATCTTGAATGGGCTGAACACAGGCTTGCCTCTCACATGATAGTAGTTCATCATTTATGTTGGAACAAAAAGCTTCTATGATATCATCTAACTCATAATCTTGCATTAAATCTAGATGAATATTATCACTTAGTTGCTCCATACCAGTCATAGATGCTATCATGCATGTGAGATCCTGATCTTCATTGACAAATTGAGGAAGCTCATTGAAAAAGTCAGCAATATTCTCTGTGTGTTCCAAATCAACTAGTAAAATAGGAGCATGCATGCTCTCTTCTGCTTGCTCAACATAACTAGGTAGTTGATCAAGTAAAGAAGTCAATTTATCTTCTTTGTGTGGGTCCTCTTCCCATGAAGCTTGGGTATCCTCTGCCTGCAAGTGAAGATCTTCAACTATCTGTTGTCCTAGCTCCTGCCTCTCCTCTTGCTTGAGCTTTTCTTGCTGTAGTCGGTAACATGCCACAGCTAAATGCATTAAATTTACTTTGCTAATTCTCTCCTTGAGTAAGTCATCTGGATTTATGGGCTACTCTTGAGGGATGATTGACTGATCCTGTTCAGGTACTACATTCTCTTGCATCAAATTGAATCCCTTAAAGCTTGGAATTTCAAACTAAGAAGACTTACTAGGGGAGTCAAGAGGCTGAATTTGCCTAAAGCTGGCAATCTTGTACTTAGGAACCTCCTGTCTAGAAAATTTTAACCCCATTTCTGCCTCTTTTACAGCCAGTTGTTGGGCAAGGTTCTCTTCAAATTGCTTCCTTTGCAACCCCTCCATTATTTGGTGCTGATAATTAGAGTAAGCTTGAGTATTTTGCACCTTAGCAGAGAGCAGCTTCATTTGTTCTTCCTTAGCAGCTATTTCCTGCTCAAGGCCTTCCTCAAACTGGACTCTTTTTTCCATTCTTTCTTGATCATGAAAGTAGACTTGCTCAGCCATTTCTTGCTGTTGCATAATGGTACCCTGCTGCATCTTGATATCAACCAACATCTTAGATAGACATGCAAGCACCTTACTAATATCGTTAATCTTCATATTGCGAAGACCTTGACTGAGATCCCACAATGTATGGTCAATTTGTTGGAGCAAGTCCAATACACTCTGATATGGATGTGGAGGAGCAACATATTCATGATATGGAGGGTAATAGTAAGCATCTTCATAATTATTTGACATCTTTTCAGTTAAAGAGCTGGAAACTCAGAATTAACAAATTATTTTGAGACATACCAAGACCTGCGCTCGTGAAACCAGAAGATTTGAGCTCGGAGTCGCCAGGTATGTAAAGAAAGTGCCTCCAAAAGGCTGAAACTATTGCTGCACACACCAAACAGTAGCAATAAAAATGCATAAACATGAACTGAGAAGCAGTTCACAGTCCCACCGGGCGTGCCAAAAACTATTATCACCTAAAATTGCACCCTCGTTGAACCCAGTGTCCAACATTTCAGTGTAACATGGGAAGACCTCTAAAGCTGTGGGTCACTTGTAAACAAAGGTCAACCTCTGGAGAAGGTCGGCTTCCTTGTTGGGTTATCACCTAAACTACAGATTTTGTAAGGAAAAGGGAGAAGGAATACATGGAAATTAAACTAATTCTATGGTGATACACCAAAATTATAGGAACCATGAGATACACAATTTACACCTAAATATTGACGATGGACATACGATTACACATCAAATTCTGTAATCCTTACACTAACGCTTTACAAACAGGTTCGATTCACACACTTTTCTTGGAGAGGAAAGAAAGATTTTCACAGACCAGAATCCTTGTGTGACTAAGTCAACACAATTTGTAATTTGTATAATGATACTTTTGCAAAGGAAGGCACGAAACATAAGATAAAGTTATGAAGGAATGAAGGAAATTCACAAAAATAACTTGATCATGAACCTAAAATGCACAACACTTTGCAGGAACAAGATGGAAATCCGAACATCAACAGTAATCAAGGTAAGCTTTATATAACATTTTCCAAGATGAGTTACAGAATTCTGCTAATCTGAGAGAGGACTGTAGTAGTCACAGACTTCAAAAAATCATAAGGAGAACTCCTTTACAAAGAGACAAAAAATGCCTTATATACAAAGGTGATGTCGGCCCCTTAGGGCTTACAAAAATATCGGGCTCAGAAAAGCAATCTTAAGATCTTTTGATTGAATTAAATGTTGAAGCTTGCATGTCCCTGCTGTGTGTGTCAGTGAAGAGTTACCCTCGTAGAAGCCTTCTTCAGATATTCTTTAGCTACCGCATTCATTCGATCCATCGTGTCCGGTTGAGCTACTTTGGCTGCACCTTGAATGCTCTGAGCCTGCAACAGATACATGTCACCCTTCATCCTATTGATGCTCTTCAGACTGCCATGGTTTACCTTCAAATTTCTCTGATTGGCTGAGTGAAATCCACACAGCTTCTTTGGGCAGTCAAAGCTTCCCTTGTAGAACTGCATATTGGTGAGACACTAATCGTGTCTCCCTGATGCAGTTAAAACTTCTCGCAAGCATCAGCAAGACATGGAGCTGTCATTGAGAGCTCCTAGGGAAACCTAAAGATCATACCGATGCTACCGGAGCCATCGGCGAGACATCGTTTATCGCCAAGAGATCAGTGGGTTGACGAGTCACATGGAGATCCCTCTCTATCGCTGAGACCACGTGATATCGGTAAGACATCACTCCGACAGTCAATCACTATATTGATGAAATTCATGTCGGGGAGACCTTCGCCGACATCTATAGAAGTCATCCCGTCGGGCTCTTTTTCTTCTATCGGCCAGACATCCTTATTTTGGGAAGAGGTTGTGTCGAAGGCACCTTAGCTTTGGCAAACACATATTTTGTTTCACTTCGGCAAGACTCCTTGGTATCACTGAGACACCACACAGGAATCCCTTCCATTCGGCGAACTCTTCATTTGGCAAGACACCTAGCGAGACCCCCTGCTTTCGGCGTGACCTCTTGTGTCGCCGAGACATTTCGTAGAACTCCCCCTCTTCTTAGCGAATTCCTTTTCATTTTGAAGGCTTCACTGCTCAGTGAGACTCATGCCGAAGTGTGAACCCTCGGCCAACTTCTTTTCTTTCGGCCTGACTCCTGCCGGTCGGGAAGAGCTCATGGTGACTTCATATTTTATGCCGAAGGCCCCTTGTTTTGGGGAGACCTCTTACAGTCGCTGAGACATCTAGGTGAATTCCCTTAGTCATGCCGAGGGTCCCTTCTCTTTTACGTAGGGGAGATTTTTCTTGTCGGCCAAACCCTATGGCGATCTCATTTACCTTTGTCAAAGTGTCCATTTGTCGCCAAGAGTGATACTAAAGGCTTCACATCCATTGGTGAAGTCTTTCACACTTCGGTGTAACCTTATGTCGAAGTCCTCTTTCTCGGCGAAGTCTTTCACACTTTGGTATAACCTTATGCCGAAGTCCTCTTTCTCGGCGAAGTCTTTTCATTGTCGGCAGGACTCCTACCGAAGGCAACCACATCAAGACCACCCTTTCTTCTTTCGGCAAGACCATCTCCACTCGCTGAGACCACATGTCGATCCCTTCGCCCTTTGCCGAGCTCTGATGTCGGCGAGAGATGACGAGTCGGGGAGACCCCTCTTTAGTGACGCTGCTTCCTGTTGGGGAGACATAACCTTTTCACTATGACCCTTCATCGAAGCCTTAAACTCTTGCCGAAACCCTATTGTTGTTCCGGAAGACTTCACTGGTCGCCGAGACTCACGCCGAACTTCTTCACTCTGCCCGAGCGCAAGCAGTCGGTGTGACTTTCTCACATTGCTGAGACCTCTTACTGACAATGTTTCCTCTGGCGAGAGCTTCCTCGATGACTTGCCACCATTTGCTATTGGCAAGACATTGAACCTTCACTAGGACTTCTCATCGAGCACTGTAGGTCACCCCGAATCTCATGGTTGCCGTGATTCTTGCTGAATGACGATTGAAAGGCCTATCGGCCAAAGAAATCCATGCGGTAAGAGGTCATACCGAACCCCTCTTGTTATAGCGATAGGCTTTGCAGCTACGTTCGGTAAGACAAAAGCTAGGTCACAGCGACCTATTCAAAACAGAGTGTATCAAAGCTGTTAGTCGGCCAGACAGTAGGAGGGTCCTGCTGACTTTCTCCTTAAAGGAAAATTATGTCAAATTGACTAAGGCATGCTTTTCAACTGAGCTCCCCTGTGAAATGTCATCAGATGCCTGACTTATACCACTGTGCGAATGCTCCATTTGGCCTTTTCAAACCTCTGTCACATGATTATCCTACCTGATTGAGCCCATGGGTGAAAATTGGGTAACAGTATCTAGATCTAATAGGTATCTTAGAAATTACTCTAGGATCTATGAAACATTTTGTAGCTTCGGTATCAATTAAAATAGAGATAGTTTGGCCATATAGCTTACCCATCAGCTTAATTGGCGAAGTTTGATACACTGCTTATTTATTATTCTCAACAACGTGGTTTTGTTGATGCTGGGTCTACCGGTAGTTTCCTTCCTTTCATGATTTCGACTGATGAGGATAGTTTTAGGCATAATGATCACCTCCACAAGTATAACACTCGTCATGAGGCCCTTTGCAACCTCCTAGCTTGTCCTCTCTGAAGCCCTTTTGTTGTTGGCCTTCTTTACCCTTATTTTTTCTTGCCTTCTTGTTATTTCCACCGTTACAATCTTCACCCTTCTCCTGTGACTCACTTCCCCTCTTGATATTATGGATCTAATGGTTCTTATCTCCTTTATGGAATTTCTTGTTACCAAACTGTGACTTAGGATTTTCATTATTGCAGAAATTGGATAACTATTGCAGTTTCTGTTCCTGTTTGGTGGCTTTTTGGAAGACTTCATTCATGGTAAAAGGATCATGCATATCCACTTTAGCTCCAGTATGGGGTCTTAGTCCCAATATGAATTTCCAGATATAGAAACGTTCATCTCCATGATACTGAGGCACATACTTCAATGGGTTGGTGAACTTTTCCCAATACTAAGTAACAATCATGCTCCCTTGAGTTAAATTCTGGAATTCTATCACCTTCTTGTTGAAGAAAAGTTGCGGTAACCATCTCTTCCTAAAAGATTGAAGAGTTCCCAAGTAATCTTAGTAGGTAGATGATTCCTTTCTGATATTTCTCATTATCCCACCAAGTTGGTGCTTCATTGGAAAGCTAGTACGTAGCCCATGTCGCTTTAGTCTAGTTGGAAAGGTTACACAGCCCAAATTATTTTTCCATCTCAATAATCCATGCCTCTACTCTTGCTCCAATAGCCTTACCATCAAACTTAGGCGGTGCTACTCTTTTGAGATATTTTCCAAGCTCTTCCTTAATTCAACCTTGAGGGCCTACTCCAGAACCACCATCTCCTTGATTGACTTCTGCATTTATATGATCTTAGTCCTCGTGTGCCACTTAAACCTCTTGTTCTATGTGGTCCATGCGAGCCTCTTGCCTATTCCAAAGCTTTAGAATCTATTCTAGCCTCTTGTTTGGTTTGTTGTCTAAACCATTACCACCCATTTCTTTCCTAGTGATCACCATGTTGAATCACACTTAACTTGCATCACATTCACGTCTATCACATCTTAACACTAGGTTCTACGAATAAACGTTCTTATTCTACCTTTCATTATATACATATGCATATATCACTCATTCATCAAGGACATACACATTCATCCATTGAAAACATATTTTGGAGTTCTTCATTTGAACACACCAAAAATATCATCTTATTTTATTTATATTAAATTGGGTCAGTAGACCCTTATTTACAAAGGCTTCTTGTTATCAGAAAGAGGACATTTCTTCGGGTCCTCATTTGAAATTACATCATATTTCACAGAAGAGGATGGTTGAGCACACATGCTCTCCTTTTCCTCTTTAGTTAACAAGGGTGCATTGGGTACACACCCTAGAGGTTAGTCCCTAATTGTAGAAAGCTTTTTGATCTTAGGCATTCACTTCTCCTCAATCTTCTTTCCTCGCTTTAGCTTAAGTCATGTGAGGGCTTGAGCTAGATTCTCATTGTCGAGAATCTTATGTTGAACCTTTGTCTTAGCATTTTCTTCCATTACAACTTTCTTATGTGAGGTTCTAACAATTTTCCCTTTCTTTTGTCCTGTCTTTGACCTTCCCATACCCACATTCAATCCAAGCTCGGTAAATTCTCAAGACAACTAAATTTGGTCAATGGTCAACTATCCCTAGTCTGTAAGGAAAGCTGAGTGTGGAAATGCCTTCCTAATGCCAAATTATTAGAAGAGAAATTATGTAGATTTGACGCTCAATTTCAAGTTACAGTTCATTAAGATGCACATTTACAAGTAATAGAATAGACAATTAAAACCAACACACACACATAATTGGACACCATATTTATAGGAGAAAAACCCACACACCAAGCAAGATCACTTTGTATTATAGTAAATGGAGATTACATACAAAGTTACAGAACTTTTGTTTCCATGTGTTAATTCATAGTATCAATCTTAGCAACATATCATTTCCCTAATCAACCTCGCCTTAGTTCAATTCAAACTACACACCATTTGTTCATCATTCCAAAACTACTAAGGAATTGTTTGATTCAAATTCCCCAAGCAACTGCAGTAAATGGTCTAACTGTTTTCCATATTGAACCATCAAAGAGACTCTGTTCAATATTTCTTTGAATTCACCAAGTCACTTCAACAATCTCACATTATGCCAAAACATCTAGTCACACTTCCTCCATTAGCTTCATCCAATCCTCGCTCTCCCACTTAGCATGGTCGTGTCCCACCAAGGCACCTGTGGGTTGGTTGGTTACACAACTCTATGCCTATAGCCATTTCGATGAGACAATCCATCATCTCCCATTGAAACAAGGATGTCACACCGGCAAGGGTAATACCACTCCATGGGGTCCCCACTATGGCCCATTGGCCTATCGAAGAGACTGTCTTCAAATTCTTGATGAACTCACGAGGTCCCACCCACTAGAGTCACCAACCTTCCATTGGCATGTCGAGGAGACATGAATCAATGTCCCGAAAAAAAAGTAAAGTCACTTCGATACACTCTCATAGGAGTTTTGAGGAGACACTAAGAAGACTCCTGCCAAAGTGAACAACTCTTGTTGACAAAGCATACACAATGCCAAAGCAAGAAGTAATATCTATCCATCAAGGAGACATAAAATAAGGTCTCACCGACAAAGGAGAATCATCTCGATAAATCAAATAGATGCTATGTTGAGAAGGAATAATACAAACCAGTAAGTTGAGGAACGATTTCCAACATAGTCCCTCATGCTTTGTACCTCAGGGCGTAGAGTGGATATGAAGGAAATAACCAAATTGGATTGAGTGGGCACATTGGGATGAGGAATATATCTCAAGATTCTAGTGAACCTATCAACAATGTCCCTCATGCTTTTGCTTTCTCCCTTCCAAATTCTAAATAGGGACCTTAATAGGGTAGTTGTAACAATGCCTATTTTGAATCTTTCAATAAACTTACTCCTCAGAATATATCAATTAGTGATCTACATCCATCATCTAACCACCAGAACCAATTTGTTGCTTTACCAACTAGAGACTCTACAAAAAGTTGAACTACCACATCTTCCTCCATAACTCTAGAGATTGCACAAGCAACTGTAAAAGCTTGGATGTGATCCTTAGGATTTTGCATTTCTTCCCCAACGAATTTTAGAAAGTGTTCCCTGGATCCAATAGGAAGAGGTGAAAATTTGGGTAATGCTAATGGTCCAAAATGGGTCATTCATCGAAATGATAAAGTAGAAGCGATAAAAGGAGGATTGTATAAATAAAGAACTTTTTAATTCAGAGTTTCCAACCTCTATTCAGGGAGAGATAATTCCTTTCTACTTCAAAAACTTCTACTTTGAATTAATTCCTTGATGGCAGGTTTTGAACTGGAGGATGATTTCAAATATGATTGGTGTGAGGTTGAGGGTGTTGGTACCAAACAATTTCCAACCTTACAGCTCTTTCCACTATTCTTTGTAGTGGTCATTGTGCTCTTTCATCCTCTTCTTCAAGAAAAAAATTAGCTCTCATATAATCAACAACACTTCTTCTATATCTCCACACAAGAGTATTCAATTGTGAGATGATGTCCTCTTGTTCAACCATAGCCCAATCTAAATCTAGCTAGAAGATAGGAAAAATATTCTCATTGGGTAACACCATCTTAAATCATGATAAGGAAACTTTTGTAATTTCTACACTCCCTAGTAGAGTTGCCAAAAATATGTTGGTTGATAGATTTTTTCTTTAAACAATTAACTTAGATTGACTCCATTCCGCCTAAAAGAAGAACTAATTGATCACCAATAGTTGGAGAGATCACCATTACATTGGTGATCTTCCTCTGCATTTTAGTTGAGGTACAACTCCCTCTTTTTATAATTTTTTAGATTTTTTGATTTTTATGAAATCAGGGGTATGCTTTTGACTAGAAAGCAAAAAAGGATAGGTAACACCTATTCATAGCCATGAAATAGATGTGAGTGAAATTGATTTAAAATAACTAACTAAGATGAAAAGTAAATTGACAAACTATCAATATCATGACTCACAAATAAAACTATCAATAGTAAGCTGACTTGATTCACAACAATTTTAACATTCACTGAAGATATATGAACAAAACACCAAAGAATAGGAAATCCTCATAAGGAAGGAATATCTATAACACCTATCAAAGCTCACAAAATTTTTCATAAGCATTAAGTATTTCATTCAAAATTTACTGCTCATAGACAATAAACATCTACAACAAATAATCAAAATTGCAAAATTGATCCTTCAATTAAGATCAATTCTCTCCCTTACATCACGATGCAAGGGGAATAAAAATTTTGGACCCTTGCAATGTCCAAATGAAACATATTTATAGTTTTGAAAGTATAACTATTAGGATTTTCTTGAAAACAAATTCTTGAAATAACGATAACTATTATCTAGCCGAATAAGTAGCCTGTAGGAGACCAACTGATTTTTGTTTGGTCATGACACATAGTCATTAATGACTATTTTAAGAGTGGTTATGATTGCATCACAATTTTTGATTGAAAATATGAGGAAATAAATCAATGCTCACTATATGTAGGCCTCGTGGCAACCTACTCGGGCAAACAGTTTGCAACTTGTCATTTTTGGAAGTTGATAATATGCTGCCTAAGATTGTTTCTGTGCAAATCTTTTAAATGTAGAAGATTTATTTGATGCCAAAGCCCACTCTACTAAATTACCATTACATCACTTCGCTAAGCTCATTAAGTTTGAGGCAATTTGGGTGACCTTTCTTGAATTAATTTCCTCAAATAAGACTCTTCTAACTTACCCTTCCCATTCTATAAATTAGCTAAAGTATTTCTCATTTTGCATAATGATAATTACAATTTTAGATATGTTGAGTTCTTCAAGTCATGTCGTCTATGAGATTAGGAGTGATTTCCTCACCATTGAGGGTGTGGAATGTAGTACTATTTAGACATTGGTTGCAGACCAACTTAGGGAAGTTTTCCTCATATGCAACAATGTGGAGTAGGGGGTCATCCAAAAGATAATTGGTGAACATTTCTTGTCCCAAGGGAATGTGCACATCTCTGGTCTGTTGGATTGTTTCATTTACAATTTCATTCGCACCTTCAGGATATTTGAATGGGGAATCCATTTCGTCGAGTGCTTGGTGAGGCCAATGTAGTTGCCATGTGTTGAGGGTGCACTGGGAGGTTTATCTATGCATTCGTGTGTGGGCCTGGTGGGTGACACAATCTACATCGCTAATGTGTTGAGGAACAAACAAGCTAAGCAAGTAATTTCCCTACTCTGTGCCAGATTGGAACACAATATGATGGATACCTTTTCCCACTTCATTGAGTTTAACAAAAATCTCTTTTCACTTGTACAGATTGAATTTCTACAGGGAGTGATAGAGGGCATTAGGATCCTCATTTTACCCTTTGTGCCTAAGACCCCTTGTACTGGAAATCCCCTTTTTATGATGTAATACAAAAAATCTATAAATATATATGAATATATATCTTTTTCACTTTTGAATTTGTATTTTATAATGTGAATGTTCTAAAAAAATCTCAACTTTATCTCCATATTTTCATTTTTTTTGCAATGCACTATTTCATTTTCATGTTTGCAATATATCGCATTAGTTGTGAATTTTGAATGTTATTGTTTTTCTTGCAATAAGTTCACTTATGATAGCATTGTTTTCTCTATGAATGAATTCTTGGAATAATAACATATTACTACTCAATTGCACACATATCAAATTTTGGGCATAGTTTTCAAAATATCTTTGAATTTTTCCCTAGTTTTGAAACTAAGTTCATCACTCGCTACTCTAAATCAACCCTCAAAATTCTTTTATGTTTCTCCTTTAGCGAACTCCTCCAAAATGAAGCTCTTAGGAAAGACGCTCAACTTTCTAAAGAATTTTCCGCAGGAATAATTAAGTTTTGGAAACCTTGTTAGGAGCAGATAAAGGTTTCAAAATTGCCCAAAGTTTTTCCAAACCCCTTATCATTTCTTCTTTTCCACCTTTGGTAAACTTTAGTGGATATGAAAACCCTTTGACAACTCGACACTTACTCACAACTTTCAAAAAGACCGACACAAAGTAGCTTTTATGTTGGACTTCAAGGTCATAGGGTTAGGGATAGGTCTGAAAACTTGAGCGACACCTGACATAGGTTTACAAACTAGAATGAAAAGGTGACAAAAAGGCATAATTTTATTCACTTCAAAGATAGGGTGCGATTTTTTATAAGGGTGATTGAAAATAGCAACACTATGCAAGTTGAGTGTTTGGCTTTTGAGCCCACCAATGCTACTTGAACTTGGTCATAAATATTACTGGCCCAATATCTTAGAGTAGTAACTATGGAATATTACATGATTGTATGCATATCGCACTATTATATTCCCAAATGCATGTGGTAACTTCCTAGGGTTAACCACTTACAAGTGCATCATACAACCAAACAATTGAAAGGGTCCCTAAGCTAGAGTTGTATGGTTTCAACTAAGTCCTCTATATAAATATTTAGGTACATGACTAATTCCATGAATTTAGGATGTCTATCTAAGGTATGTCATTAGGTTCAAATCTATCCTTGCTTCTTCACTTTGTTCTCTTGAACAAAGTTATGGAAAAAATGACAAATCAACTTTATATATAGTCTTTCAATTCTAATCCTTGAATTTATATAACCCACTATAACACATGTATTCAAATTAGCACTTGGTGATGGAGTCTAATCCAAAGTAACTAAAAATTACAAGGAGAAAGAGATGAGTATTTTTTATTCCCAATATCATGAAATTGTATAAGCATTCAATCTTTAGGTTTTGAAATTAAGAAAAAACTATTTTTGAGTCTCAAGATTATCTCACAAGGTAATGCAAGAGGATACATGGATCATTCATGCAAATAGGTAAAAACAAACAATATATAAATTTTGTAATAATTTTTTAGTTTGTTTCATTTCTAAAATATTCACCCAATATATTTGCACAACACAAATGTTACTAATTATGAAGTTGAGGATTTTAATGCATGATATCTTCTACAACCAAAAAGGATTAGCAGTTCAATAAATAAAACTCTAATCAATCATGAAAAAGTCTCAAATTATGACAAGTAGAAAATTTCGAGTGATAATTCAATCTTGTAGAGTTGTAGTTAGATATTGCCAATATTTAGAGTTCATGCAAAATGGGGAGAAATATATATAATAAATATATTAGAGGGTCTAAAGGATGAAGATTAGAAGACTTTACCAAGGAAAAATGATGCACCAATTATGGTTGGTGCTAATATTTCTTAACACATTACTTCATGGGACACAAGATCACTCTCATATTGAGATGTTGACTAATCAATAAAAAACATCTAGTGTCCCTAATAAGATTGGAAATCTAAATTAATTTTTAATATATTGCAGTGGAAAGGTATTTGTACAATTCTAAGACCACCTTTGTACTAATGGTGTACATGGTTGACATGATTTCATGAAAATACCTAACAAGATCAAACTAGAATAAGTGGTAGTATCACACTACACTTACATAAGGTTAAAAAACTTGGCTTCTTGAAGATATCATTGTGGCTACAAACCTACAAAGGGCGATATTAAAAAAGTCATTCTAAAATTATCAAATTTTCTAATAGTAATGGATGTGGAGATTTAGATAGAGAATTGATAAGTCCTTTACTCATTTCTAGGATTACAACTAGTATATGATTCCTTAACCAATGAAGTGGAGGGGAAGGAATTACAAAAAACAATAAAGAATTATGTTCAAAATTTGAATATGAATAGATAAATTTGAGTTGTGTCCCACTATTATCTACATGATCATATGAGAATGTGAAAGATATAATAAAAATGCATATATGTGGGTTGCACACTATTGGCATCAGAAACACATCAAGTAGCACATAGTATATTCCAAGGAAGCATAAGATTTTAAGACTACCATCTTTTGAACTCTCAATCTTTCCACTTGAAGGACTTGCTAAAAATTTACAACCATAGATATAAAGTGAAGTGTAGACCAAGACACCATGCCATAGTAGATACATAAACATGAAGTTACAATATTGTAATCAAAATCACCACATCCAAAATTTATATTCTAATGCAAAGCCATGCAAAGTTTTATTTGGTTAACCCCCAAGAATGAACATCACCCCTTATGCACAACATTATAGACTTTGGATTCCTTATTACTCTAATTAGGAATACCTCTAATGCACTAGAATGTATCATTTATGACATGGCACCCTTCAATCACAACCCATTCACCAAGGATGTATCAAAGATGAAGGCAAGGTTTTCAAGTTTATACCAATGTTATGATCTTGATATGATGTATAAAATTTATAATTTTTACTTGATAGTTTGTCAATATTCATGAGTTTAAAGTTAAAAACTTGATTTAGATTTCTTTGATGATGCATAATAATTTTATAATTTTCTACATTTATACATTAGTAATAGGGAACTTGAAATAAACATGAGTGATAACCTTGAATTACTGTCATAGTGTGCTATGTGTATAATACTATATTTGACTCTCCAATAGATCTTTAAAACAACATTGGCATATTAATGTCTCACTATTTTATGATTATTATGATCTTGATATGATGTATACAATTTATAATTTTTGCTTGATAGTTTGTCAATATTCATGAGTTTAAAGTTCAAAACTTGATTTAGATTTCTTTGATGATGCATAATAATTTTATAATTTTCTACATTTATACATTAGTAATAGGGAACCTAAAATAAACATGAGTGATAACCTTGAATTACTGTCATAATGTGCTATGTGTATAATACTATATTCAACTCTCCAATTGATCTTTAAAGCAACATTGGCATATTAGTGTCTCACTATTTTATGATTATTATGGTTTTACTTAGAAGCCATCCTAACTAATCTTTACTCATATAACATATACCCAAATTCATACAAATGGTTACCAACATTGTTAGAATCAAATCCATCCAATTAAATGGTTCTAAAAATTCTCAAACTACCACTATCATACTGCATCTAATGAGATTCTTTGCCTAACATTTTAATTTATCTTTCATGGTGTGCTATTTAACATACATTCGAAGTATCTTTGAAAATTCTTCTCTATTTTACATTTCAAACTTATAGAAATATTGACCTTTCATTTGGTTTTGTTGAGACAAGAATAAATGCTTAGTTTCATTTCAAGGAACCCAAAGTCTAGGAAACCCTTCATAAATAATTTGTAAGTACAAAAATGCTTAGAAACCAAGGTCAAGTTGGAAATGTGGAACCCACCTACTTGAACTTCTGATTTCACACGACCAGTATGAATGAGCTACATAGATACCATTTAAATATGGTAGTCAATCTATTCTATAATAAAATGAAATATTTGTAGGCCAATTTACACAATGAGAATGAAGTGGAAATGTATAAGTAAAATATCTACTTAGCTTTGCCGAAGAATTATCCTACATATATCACAATAGTAAATCCCCAAATATCCCCAATTTCTTCAAATATGCTCTCATTTTTATTTAGAACTCCAACATAGGCAACGAGGATGCTATCAATAGTTGTGGGGTCTATTTTTTATGCCAACTGATCCCTAGTGATGAAGACATGATACCACTTGTAGGTCATGTCAACACCACACCCAATCTACCAGTTGCATTTGCTTGAAAATTTCTAAAGCCTTTTCAACAAATATGTTTCAACCCTCTCCTCTCACCTTTTTCCTTTGCTATCTAAGCCCCAAGATGTCTCCATGCCTTATGAGCTGCATTGTACTCTTCCCTTCTTGTGTAATTTCTTCCTTCTCATGTTTTTCTCTACTCTTTTCCTCCTATGCTCTCTTCATTTCTTCACTCATTTCCTCCAACCTAGACTTCAATAATAAACTAAGGGGGGTCGTGAGAGTCTTAAAATTTGCTCTCCCCTTCTTCTTTTTCTTCTCTCATGTTTTTTATTTCCAAAAACCTGTGAATATCTATCGACATGAGTAGTAAATACAAGAGGGACACCATTCTGCTAGTCGCTTAGCATTGGTGGATGTCCATACCTTCACATGGTGCTTGCATTTGCACCATCCCTCCTCATTCATTTTCCTCTCAAGCACCCAAAAATTTGTAATTAATATGCCTCCTCTTTCAAGTAAAAGTTGGACGAAATGGTGAGGACATTGTGCCTTATTAATGACACGACACCTCCTTTACCCTTGGTCAACGTTGCCTCCATATGTGCATGGTCTCTTGTGACACATAATTGCATTTATTTTGTTTGTTTTCCCCCCACAATCATCCAACATGGAGGCAGCTAATGTGAGGATGTTGAAAGGAAGCCGAGTTCACGAAAGATGCTTCTTACACTAATCTAAGCAGGAAAGAGTTGCAAAAATTTCTTAAACACCTTAATGGTTACAAATTTAGATGCACATACATATCATAAATGGATTAACAATGAAAACATAACACAAAATTTATATGGGGAAAACCCTTTCGGGAGAAAAACCCCACACTCCAAAACATAGCTCAATTATAATATTCGGCAACAATAAACAAGTTACAATATAATCACAAGAGCCTTGTGGGAGTCTTCACACTTCTTCTCAATTTTGGAGTTATTCCGACAACATAATGGTACTTGAACAAAATATCAACACACAACTTCAAAATACAAGTGCTCAATATATAGGAGCATACAATGCATTAATTAGACATTTCTCAAATCCAACACTCAAGAGTGAATATGCAATATGGAAAATACCAAAACCACTACACGTGCATAATGGTAAATTTCCAATTATCACCACATGCAATATTGCAACTGCCAATTATTATTAAACCTGCACCTCCAAAGCGCTCACATTCCATGCAAACTCAACATGAAATAGAAATTGCATTCATGCTCAACTCCACATGTAATAGCGACTTTCCATTTGACTCCTCGAAAATAGAAACTGCAAGTGTAACATGGGATAATTATAAAATATAATTTCAATATTAAATAATTAAACATGCTACAGAAAAATCAAAGGTTGATACACCTTCTAACAGATATGACACATTTGATTGTTGATAGTTCATATATTTTGTACCGTGCAACCCTCTTTTCTGAGTTCTCTTGTTCTTAACAAATCGGATGTTATTATGTTTGCTTTTGGTGAGTACACTATGTCTTTTCACAGCTAGCTCCTGTTATTCTTGATATTTGCTTGTGAATTTATACATGAAATGCAACAAACAGGGGGTTTTATATAGAGTTGTTTTTGGCAGGGCAGAGAGTTTGTGCCCTTGGTGATTATTTTGCAGGTTAAGAGAAGACTGCATTAAGTGGTCAGAGAGTTGATTTGTGATGTTTATTTTGCAGGATCAGGGCAGGGCTACATCAACTGAGTACAGTGAAAACTAATGTGCATTTGAATTAGTCTAATAATCATGAACATATAAACCAACAAAGAATGTTTACTGAATTCAACTTTCCAAAATAATTAATCACATTCATAGGCTGAAAATATAGGGGACCTTCTATTGATATGTACGAGTAAATATGAAATTGTCAAGATGCTTGGATCTTGTGCTTCAGGATGAGATAAGAAAAGAGATCAATCCAAACTAAACTGTGTTTCCGCAATTTCCACTGTAAGATCTGGAATATAAACGTTCTTGGCAAGCAACCATTGCTTGCTAATATTTTCATCACGTACAACAAGCTTTCATGGAACTTAGTTCACTCAATTGAGAATACTCTCTCATATCAAATTCCATCAAATTCTCGAGTTGTCTTATCTCCTGTGGAAGTTCTTTCGAGCCATTGCATACTGAAAATTTCTTAGAGCAGTGATGTAAACCATCAGAAACTTTCTACATATGATCCGAAAATTTCATATGATTTTTAAAGGAAATAGGACAACTCAAGAAATTGAGGGAGTTGAATTGAGGTTCTCTTATGTCTTTCAATTTTCCTCTGGATTTCCTGCATATGATTTTCTCTATTGCCTTCTTTGTACCCCAGTTGAATACCATCAAAAATTTTATCTTTCTCACGGATTTCAAAAATGGGGGAAGAAAGTATCTGTCAAAGTAAGAGTGACAAAAGAACCTCTGTCTTGGGGAATTTCATATTATGCCAGTTATTTTCCTCCATAGGGTCTGCACATATAAATCACACAGGAAATCCAGTAAGATCATTGTGCATTAATTATGAGTACTAGTTATATAGGTTATATTCTCATCATATTGAAGAAATGTGTAAAGCGAAAAGAGTGTCTGTATTTGTGATGCAGAGAACGAAGGTGGTTAATTTTACACAATGAAAAAGTTGAGAGTTGAAAACAGTAGTGTTGCTTATTGTTACTTATTAGGGGGTAGAATATTCTGAGCATCCAAAAATTCTAGATATTCTAAATAGGTTTACATAGGCTGTTGAGTGTAACCACTGAACATGTGATTAGAATATCCAAGCCTTATGACAGGCTGTTGAGTTTTCTTAGAGCAGTGATTTAAACCTTATAATATGCAGAAAGTCATGTTTGAAATTCAATTCTGTCCTACAACTTGACATCAAAGGTGAACATAAAAAATAATGGTTAGTATTTTAAAAAACAATAAATATTGTTTTAGGCCAAAATGCATGTGGAAGAGTTTTTAAATAACTCATCAGCGAGAATGGGAGGGAATTGGGTATCGAATGCACCATCATTAAGCGACTCTCCTTCGCCTGGAAACCTACTCCCTCCATCTTATGACCAACCTCTTTCTGTAGACTACATTGTCATCGTGTGCCAAATATAAGGCAAATCTTGCATTACATCAAGCTGAGAAAAGAATAACTCCAAAGCATTTCCATATGAGATTGTTGTACTTCCCCTGTTTAGAGCAAGCATGCCAGCTAAGTGTTGAAATTAAAGATAACAACAGATTCAATATATAAAAGGAAAGGCAATTACCTTGGATTTCCAGTTAAATTTAGCAGGTTTCTGCATGCAAGTTCTGATAAGATGGCAAAGCATCATGCCTTTGTAGCTTTTGAACATAAACCCAAATGTCAAATAGTGCATCAACACATATTTTTGTGTCCTCTGGAAATAACCTTGACTCTTAGGAACACTCCTTAGCTATGTTGTCTAAGGATCTATGATATGAGAAACAGGAAACAGAATCGGCAACATCAATGTGAAAATAAATGAGATTTTAAAAGGTTATATGTTAGAAATGGATAAGTTTACATTAATTTTTAAAACTAATAAACACTCCTTAGCTATCTTCTCCCAAATAGTCTCTAATGTTCCTTTCAGGTTTGGGGACGAGACAGTGATATCACATTGTTGTCAAAATAATCTAGAATCCACGGAAAGGCAAGTGTTCTTTTAAGACTGAATACCTTAACATGCATAAAAATATGTCATTTAATCTAATACAGAGTAGCATAGTGACCCCCATGACAGATTCTAAATGTATGTAATGCGGCAAAGAAGAAACTTTGGTGCATATATATTGGCGATGCTTGAAAAAAAAAGTCCTCTTGGCTGTGTTTTTAAGAGGTGCCTTCTACATGAAGTCATTTTAGATGATTAGGGCAACTACAAGCCATTATGGCACACAATGCACTTATGGCTGCTCCAATTAAAACATCGAAGGATTTAATGGTCAAATAGTCAATGGAAATTTGATTCCTCGTCATAATTGTCTTATTTCTAGTGGCAAAAATTTACTTTTCAATGTTGAACTGTTTGATGTTTAAGAATTTTCAATGTTGAACTGTTTGATGTTTAAGAATAGTTCTTGATAGCTAAGAATTTTCATGGAATCAAGATGCAAGGAGAATAATCCAAGTTCAGCCTAAGGGAGTTGATGAAAGGCAAGAAGTGGCATTGCTTATAGAAGGGAAATCAAGAAAAATCAAGCAAAAAATGATTCAATGCCTCTTGAGACAAAAGACCATATGTCAATTAAATTGGCTTTATAGGAAGAGACCTCCCATCCTGTTCTCATAGTAACCAAAACTGATTTTTTTGAAAGAAAAAGCACTAAAAATAACACTTCCAATTAACCACACAATACCATAAGAACACAGTTTGTATGTGCTAGCTTATCTCTTTTTACACACATACCTATAATCTTGACATGAGAGGAAAACCCATAAATTCAAGTAGAATGGCTTTTCTTAGTAAAGGCTTAAAACATTGAGAAAAACATCAACAGAATTGACAGGGGTATCACCTTTGATTTGGATCATTGCATTGAGCCAATGTGAGAGTAGTCTTCCTATCACCTCCCATACAATGCACACCAACTGCCAACACCTTTCTGTGGAACAAAAGTCCCTTCAAATTCCCAATACATTTGTCCAACCAAACATAAAACCGAGACTATCCAGAAACATTGCCATTATGAGAGTACATTGCATCATCCACCATTTCAGAACTTAGACTAGAGTATTAACACAGGCATGATTTCTGATAATAATCAATCAAAAAACAACTCTGGAGCAGATAAATGATTGAATTTATATGACATCCATGGGATAGGCCACCCATAAACAACACAAAAAAGAAGAGGGAATACCAAAATTACAAAGGAATAGTCCCCTTAATCTTGACTGTTGTGAGGCCTTAAAAATTTGAAAAATGGTGGCCTTCTCTCTGGTAAAGATAACTTCAAAAATAAAATTCAAAATTTGAGAGAACCACCATCTCACCTTTAATTTGAGGATCGCTGTACAGGTTCAATGCAAGAGCTGCTTTCAAACCAGCCCCCATACACTGCACATCAACAACTGACACCTCACCTTGGAACCAAAACCCCTTCGAATCCCAAATACATTTCTTCAACCCCACTTAAAACTGAGACTTTTGAGGAACATTATCATCATAAGAGTGCATGGAATCATCCACCATTTTAGAACTTAGACTAGAGTATTCATGCCTGCATGGTTTCCGAACAAAACTAGTCCAGACAATAGATGCAACTTAAAAACAATTCTAGAGTAGATTAATGATTGAAGTTTTATGATATCCATGTAAGCCACCCAAAAACAAGACAGAGACAAGTAAGAGGGAATTCCTCCCATGCAGAGGAACAGTTCCCCTAATCTTGACAGTTCTAAAGGCCAAAATATTTGAAATAGGGTGGCCTTCTCCTCAGTAAAGACAACTTCAAAACTAAAAAAAAAAATTGAGGGAACCATATTTTTAATTTGAGGATCACTGTAGAGTTTCAATGTGAGAGTTGATTTCCCATGAGCCCCCATACACTGGACACCATCGACTGACACCTTGATGTGGATCAAAAGTCCCTTCAAATACCCAACATAGATGACAAACTGAGATTTTCTAATAAAATTATCATCATGAGAGTGTAGGGAATCATCTAGCATTTATACTATTCACGCTTGCATGATTTCTCAACAAAACCAGTTCAGACGATAAATGAACCAAACGAAACTCTGGAGTTATAAATGATTGAATTTATATGATATCCACAGGACAGGACACCCAAAAGCAAGACAAACAAATAAGAGGGAATACCTCACATACAGAGGAACAACCCCCTTAATCTTGAAGTTATCAGGACTAAAAATTTGAAACAGGGTATCCTCTCTGGTAAAGACAATTTAAAATCAAAAGAAGAAAATTTGACAGAACCAACGTTTCACCTTTAAGTTGAGCTTCATTGTAGAGATCCAATGCAATAGTTGTTTTCACACCAACCCCCATACACTGCATACCAACAACCAACAACTCACTGTGGAACCAAGGCCTCTTGAAATCCGCAACATACTTCATCAACCCCACATAAATCTGAGACTTTCCAGGAACATTATCATCAAGCAAGTGCAGGTATCCACCATTTCAGAACACGGACTAGAGTAATCACACATGCATGATTTCTGAAAAACACCAGTTCAGAGGATAGCTGCGACCAAAAATAATTCTGGAGCGGATAAATGATTGAATTCATATGATATCCATGGGATGGACAACCCAAAAACAAGTCAGAAACAAATAAGAGGGAATACCTTAAATACAGAGGAACGATCCCCTTAATCTTGACAGATATAATGACCTAAAAATTTGAAATAAGGTCACCTTTTCTCCGGTAAATACAACTTAGAAAAAAACAGTAAGGGAAGCACCATTTCACCTTTAATTTGAGGATAATCATAGAGATTCAATGTGAGTTGTTTTCCCACCACCTCCCATAGATTGCACACCAACAACCGACACTTCGCTGTGGAACAAAAGCCCTTTCAAATCCCCAATACATTTCTCCAACCCCACACAAAACTGAAACAATCTACAAACATTGTTACCACAAGAATTGTGGAATCATCCACCATTTCAGAACTTAGACTAGAGTATTCACGCCTGCATAATTTCTGAACAAAATTAAATTGGACAATTGGTGAAACCAAGAAACAACTCTGGAGCAGATAATTATTGAATTTATATGATATCCATGGAATAAGCCACCCAAAAACAAGACAAAAACAAATAAGAGGGAATGCCTCACATACGGAGGAACAAATCTCTTAATCTTAACAGCCATGAGGACTTCAAAATTAGAAACAGTGCGGCCTTCTCTCTGTTAAAGACAACTTAGAAACAAAAAAGAATGAGGGAACCACCATTTCACCTTTAATTTGAGGATCATTGTAGAGATTCAATGTGAGTTGTTTTCCCACCACCCCCATACACTGCATATCAACTGCCGACACCTCTCTATGGAACCAAGGCTTCTTCAAATCCGCAAGATACTTCCCCAACCCCACATAAATTTGAGACTTCCCAGGAACATCATCATCATGCGAGTACGTGAACTCATCTCCTTTTTGGACCTGTCAACAAAATCCTTTACATTTTTACGAACCGTTAGGTAATTTCTTTGCAATATAAGCTTACTGCCACTTGATTGTTTGTCCTTGCAAAAGCCATTGTACATTTCTTTTATAAGAAAGGAATCAGCAAGTACAAACCGTGTGGGCCGTAATAAAAAGAATATAGGCGAGTGAGATTGTCTGGTTCGGAGTTTGCGGGTTTGCTAGCCGGTCAACTTGTTCCATCTGTACTCCTAGTCCTTAAGAAAACTAAGCTTTCGAATTTAATTTATTGGAAAATATTAACATAAAACTAATAAGCAATGTTTTTGACTCACGGCAATGATTATGTTTTTTTTGGTTTTATGGGATTCAAAATTATTATGGTGAGCAGGGCCTAAATTTGATGGCCGTGCAATATTTTATTTGTAAAAGACAATTCAAATTTTATTAAGAGATTTTATATATATTGAAAAAAATATATAATTTTTGAAGTATTAAAAATTTATAATAGCGTTGACTTCAAAATTTAAGCTTTCATAATAAACTTTAAATCTGTCTATTACTTTTTATTTAATTTTGATATATTTTTTAAAAATATTTAATAATTTAAATATATAAATAAATGATTTAACTTTATAAAAAAATTGAATCTTACATTTTATTATTATTAATCTAAAATAACTTTATTTTTTAATTTTCTGATTTATATTTATGTGTATAATTATTTATTATTAAAAATTAATTAAATAAAAAAATAAATTTAAAAATATTTAATACATTTATTTTAATCATCCAAAAATAATGGAATATTAAAAATAAAATAAAATAACTACAAGCCGCTGTCAACAATTAGGACAAAAAGCCACTGTCGTTAGACAGACTTTGAAATTGCGAGAGATTTCGGCTTCTGAGGCTGAGAAATTATATGGGATGAATAATGTTGTTTAGTTCCATAACTCTAACCAGGAAGGTGGCGGATAAGACAAAGGAAACAACATACAATATGAATTCGCCACGTAGATGACGTTGCAAAGCCTCGAAAGAAATTTCTGGAATGTTCTTAGCTCTTTAATCCAAGAACGAAAGGAGAATGATGTCGTTGCCAAATCTAATATTGGATACCCCATAAAAATGGCCATCGTACTTGAAAGGGAAAGTAGATTTTGTTGTGCCGAATAAGGTAAGAATCGGGATTCAAACCTCAGGTATATGTGCTTTTAAAATGAAGATCTAGAACTCTAATATTTGACTTTTTCTAATTAGTGGCCGCCCTAATTCTTCCCAAGCCTTGACCCCTTCGTTTCTATCTTCCTCTGTCACTCCAATTCATCACTGTATAAAAAACGGTTTACAATTACATACTCTCAGCTTTAGCCGCCCAATTAGTAGTCAAAGCTCCACCTGGACCATTTTTTTTTATTTCTTGCCATCAATATACACCTCTAACGCGCCCTTTATTATTCATTGATTGATGTCCTCTTGTTTTATTTTACCCACGGCAAACAGTCCCGGGGGGATGAAGAGAGCGACTGCGAGAGGCCCCACGATAACGAGGTATTCAAGGTTGGTCGGTCGAGACCCGATGATGAAATAATGCCGTGCGTCCACATTTTCAGATAAATTCTATTATGTATTTAAATTGTATTATGTATTGTATTATGACGGGCTGGCTTAACCAGCACACTCTAAGCGTTGGCCACGCTTAGGTGGCTGGTGTGGGGCCCAATTACCTGTCCCACTTGTTGTTCGCCGTTTCCGTTTCCCGTTCACCGTTAGCATTCAAATTGTTCCCGCGCAGTCTCACCGTTTCAGCACATTCAAAACCAAGTTTCCCACGCGATTCGTTTTCATTTGTCACTCCTGGCCTGTGCAAAAATGGCAGCTTTGGAACAAAGCATGGACGTCCATCAAAGAATGATAGACTAGGGATTATTCAATATGCTTTGGTAGACATGTATGCAAAATGTGGAAACATAGACAAGGCACATCAACTGTTTGACAGGATACCACAAAGAAATCTGGTCTTGTGGAATGATATGCTTGCAGGATATGGACACAATACATTTGCTGAAAAGGATTTACAAACTTTCAAACAAATTTAATCGGCAGGTGTAAATCAGAAATCCGCAATCTTTGCCAACATCCTCCCTGCCTGTGCCGAAATGGGAGCTTTGGAATGGGGTATGGACATCCATCACAGCATAAAGGAAAGCGTTTTTTTTGTCAGAAGTTGTAGCTGCAACCGCCCTGGCAGACATGTATGCAAAATGTGGAAGCATAGACAAGGCACGTGAACTGTTTGACCAAATGCCTCAAAAAAATGTGATCTCGTGGAATGCCATGGTTGCAGGGTATGCACAAAAGGGATTTGTTGAAAAGGTTTCAGAAACTTAAAAACAAAATGCAATTGGCAGGTGTACAGCCAGACACCGCAACCTTTGCTAGCATCCTCCCTGCCTGTGCCAAAATGGGAGCTTTGGAACAGGGTATGTACATCCATCAAATCATAAAGCATAGAGCAATTTTGTAAGCTAAACCTGTGGTGGATGTGTGGATCTATTTTCTTGCTGCCTGCAGATCACCTATGAATACAGGGTTAGGAGTATTTACAACAATGCTATTTTTTATTTGGATCTACTTGTGTTCTTTTAAGCATCTATGCGGTAGTGGGCAGGTGGTGTAAGCAAATGGTAAGGAGATTGATGAAAGGTAAGGAATTAAAAATCTCTCCAGATGTATTGAAGTCCATGTGCTCTTGTAGGAGACAAATGACATCCACAGACACAATAAATCTATGCAAAGTTGGAGAAATTGGTTTGGGAGATGAAAGCAATTGGGTATTTTCCAGATGTACTTGACACTTAGTGGTGTGGAAAAGGAGTGAAACAAATTATTTCTCTACCACCATAGTGAAAATATGTCAATTGCTTTTGGTTTTCTAGACATGCCTGTTACAACAATTATTAGCCTTGTTAAGAACCTTTGAATATGCGTTAATTGTCACAATGAAATGAAATTTATCTCCAAGATTGTTGCAACTCCTACTTTTAATGATTAGTTTAGTTGATTTCATGAAGAGGAAATGAACTCACTTGCACAAACATTTGGTCATAGATCAATCCAGGGCCTTGTTAATTCATGAGGATTAATATAAATAATTAGAAGTTATTTTGAAAAGCTTTACTTATGATAAACCTTAATATATGGGTTCCTAAGTTGGTTTGATTATCATAGAATGCTTACGAACATTCTCTAATAAAGTTTCCACTTATTTATGCCTTGCAACACCATCTCTAGTTTAAGATAAAATCAGAGAGCTCCTCTATTGATGTTTGTCCTTTTGAGTCTTTATCTTACATATTATTTTTAATGAAAGGACCTTATGGTGCTTCTAATTCTTTTTTAGTTTGATTTTCTTGCCTATAGAGTCCTTCATTGATATTTGATCAAAGATTTGTATTATTTTTCCTATAGTTTTTATGTGATATCTTTGTCTTGCCCCTTTCTAGGTGATGTTGGGGCCTATATTAGTAAGTGCAAATTTATCCAAGTTGAGTGCTTCCTTTCTTAATAGGACCATGTTTTGGCCACCATCTATAACAATCTAAGAATTTATTCAATAGACCCCCTTATTAAAAATGTTCTTGTTGTAGTGTTTTGTCTTTCAGTATACTCATCACATGCCTAAATGTCTCAAACTATAGAAATTTTCAAGTGATAGGGCTGATTGTGTCTATTTATAGCTTTTATTAGGTTTGTAGGTTTCCTCTTGCTAGTATTTTTTCCCTCCATTCCTTGAAACCCAACATTTCCATTTCTTTTTGAGACCTTTGGCTATTTCTCATTACCTAGGTACTTTATCATGGCTTTACCCACCCTTCCACTCGCTACTTTGTCTTTGCCTTTGGCCTTATGATTTTAGGTCTCCATATAATAATGTACTTCTTAAGCTATAAGACTAATTAGTGAGCCTCAATTATTCTCCACTTACAATTTTCCATGTTCCCTCTTCTTTAGCTTGAGTATTCACAATCCTTAATTCCTAATATGAGGATTTACTTTTCCTTTAAGTCTCAAAATCTTGGGGATTTTAGTATTTTCCTTGCTCATTTCCCTCAACCCACTTCCCATCTCCCTTCCTCCTTGTTCAACCCATACTTGTAGGATTACTCATAGCATCATATCCAAAAGGTCAAATGTATGTGGCAAAACCAATCTCTAAACCTTGAAAGGCTTTAACCCTATTTCCCTCACTCTTTTTCCTTCTAGTATTTGGCACACCACATTAATGATCCTTAACTCATTTCTTTTGAGTCATAGAGTTTTGGACTTCAATATTTTCCTTGACCAAAAAGTGCATCTAGCACTCTATATCCCTAATCCTTGATCTCTTTCCTTTACCCTTCTGTCCATATTATTTGGTGGTGTCATTATTTCCCTTACCTTGATCCCACTTCTTCTTCCATCAGCATTGGGTATCCCTTTACTTAATCTTTACTCTTCTTTGCATGTTTTCCTTTCAAACTCCTAAGATTCTTTATACAACCTTCCCTAAAAGTGAGTTAGCTTGTGGTAAACCTAAACCCTAGTTCCCAAAATTTCTCAATGCAACCTAGACTTCTATAGATTCTACCAACCAATAAAAACCCACCACAAGATAATCCTTTAATGACCAAGTCAATGCCATATGCAAATATGAATATTTTCCTATATGTCACCTAGTCACTTTCTTAGACTAATCACAACATGAAACACATCTTACATGAACTTAAGGTCACCCAAAGCAAGTGGGAAGGTGTCTTTTGATGTGACTAAATTTCACAACATCTTACTTGTGAATTCCTTTCTAAAAATTAAAATAGTAATTGATCAAAAGGCCTATGCATCTAAGTAACCTATCATGCCTATCCAAGCAACCTCTACCCATATATCCAAGCAACCTTTATTCCTTTTCACACCCCACACATTATAAATAGATTTAGGGTTAGCCTTAAATAGATACCTAGGGAATCTACCCTCAATTTTTAGAGATTATCTTGCAAGGACCACCCTCACTAATGATCTATATAGCTACCAATAGGATTTACCATTCCCTTAGTCCTATGTAATGCTCTAGCCCTTGAAAAGGGATTTTAGACGAAGGAATGATTTCCCTATAAATGACTTTCTAAAAATTATGAGGGTAGTTGGATCTAATCCTATTAAATTAGAAAATAAAAAGAGCAACCTAATGGAGACTAGTGATGAAAACCCATAAGTGCATGCTAGAAGGTAAGTCCTCTAAAACTAACCTAGTAGAATACAAAATGAGATAAGGATCATTGTAGGTGCATTAAAAATAAAGTTGTAATATTATGTGTCTTGTAGTACAGGTCTTGATAAATTAAGGTATTAAAAATAAAGGAGTTAAGGATGGATAAATTAAATCAATCAAATATTTATGAAAATTTTTGATAATAAGAGAGTAAAGATTTTATTGGTGAGATCAAGATACATTTTGAAGAGAATTTAACTATCATGGTAGAAAAGAAGAAGGAAGAAGAAATAATATTGAAACAATCTTAGGATTGAGACGAAAGATCATGGAAAAGAGAAGCATCAAGAGGGATGCACTTGAAATAGAGTAGTTTATAACCTAAATTAGATCTATATAGAAAAATCTAACTAAAACAATAAGGAAATTGAACGAATATAAGACAACAATGAGCTTAGAGAAGTTTAACCTTATTTGTAGGGATACTATAGATGTGGTTGCTATGGGGAAGAAGAGAAAACAAATAATTGATGAAATAAAGTTGGTAATTGGTGAAGAAGAGGAGAAAATATTTAGCAATTGAGTAAAATAAGTCACAAAAAAATTAGAGTTTTACAAGGAAACTTTGGACATGATACAAAGAGAAATTCCTAGGTTGAGGAAGAAAACAACTCAAAGAAAATTAAAGATAAATCAATTACTAAATGATGTGTTATCAACCAAATTATGCATTCGACAAGCTAAAGGAACACTACGAGGAGATGAACCTCATGGAATAAGAGTCACCTCCCATGTTGTCAAAATCAAGAAGAATTTCTAAAGATTCTATTAAGTAGTGATCCCTAATTAGGTTAGAGAAAACAATATCAAGAAGCAATTGTGTATGAGCTTTGTGATAAATATTATGAACTGAGTTCTTAGATGTTCAATTTCCAAGAGATAATGGTAGAGAAATAACTTTGGTCAAGTATAAAAGGAGTGAAACTAGGAAAAGAGGCCATGATAGCAAGAGAGAAAGAGATCCAAGAGTATATAATAGATTAGGAGAAGGGAAAATCCAAAAATGGATGTACATAATGTTGCCCAAATAGTTTCCATTGCACCAAATTATCGACATGTTAATGCTCGATACAACCACCAGAGATAATGATTCCTCGTGAGGTGGATAAGCCATGTCACAAACCCAAGCATTATGTTGCAAAACATAAGGAGACGAAGGGCGCACACCTTACAAAAATCCCCCAATGCAAACGAGGGGTTTGAACCTGTGACCCAAGCTCTGATACCAATTGTTGCACATACGGTTGTCATTGCACCAAAAGATTGACTTGTGAATGCCCGATACAACTGCTAGAGTTAATGAATCTGTGGGAGGTGGTTAAGCCATGTCATGAACCCAAGCATTGTGCTACAGAGCACAAGGATACCAAGGGCACACACCTTGAAACACATAAAATTAAGCTCCCTATTTTTGGTAAATACACCAAGGATGCTAGTAAACATCTATTTGCCTTGGAATTTCATTAGAGTGGGGTTGGCATCGTTGGAAACATATGCCTCAATCTCACATGCTGAAACCTCTAAGAGAGGCAAGTCGGTGTGACATGCTTTGAGTCTGGCCAACTAGCAATTTGAATCTTGCTGAATAGTTCAGGTCACTGTGACCTTGCTTCAGTCTCACCGAATGATCCTATCGCTATGACATGTTGTGTTCGGTATGACCTCCTACCGAGAGGAGATCTCTGGCTGATAGGCCATTCATATCGTATATCGGGGAGACCCTTGGCCAAAAGGCTTACTTCGGTGTGAGGTCCTAGTGATAGCTATTGTCTTGCCGACAGCATTTTTTGTTGAAGTCTTCAGGGAGAGTCTTGGGTGTCCGGTAAGAAGTCTTACTGATAGGAATGTATCGCCGATAGCATTTTTCTTGGTGTCTTCGGGGTAACATAGAGGTTTTGCTATGATCTCTTGGCGACAGTTGGTTTGTCTCACCGACAGTACATACTTGGAGTAACATGTGATGGCTCGGTAAGAAGTCTTACCGATGTGTGATGTCTTTCCGAATGGTTTTGCATTGAAGTCATTGGGATAACTAAAGGGGTCTCGGTGTGAAGTCTTAGCGATGAATGATAGTCTTGCTGACTACTGATCACTTCGAAGAAAGTCTTAGAGCTCGGTGTGATGTCTTGGTGAAAGACGATAGTCTCGCCGATGTAAATTCTACTGTCTATGTGACTTCAGAGGTTCGGTATGATGTCTCACCAAAAGTGATAAGTCTTGCTGACTGTTGAATGTCTCGGTATAACATAAAGGCTCGCTATGAGGTCTTGGCAACATGGCGAAGTCTTAGTGATAGCTCTCTAGACTTGATGTAACATCTTGGTGATAAGGATGACTCTTGGCGACATCGATGGTGAAGTCTTTGGGCATCGGGGAGACACTTCTTGTGTCTCACCGACATGCCAACACAGGTTGATCGCTTTGACCGAGAGAAGACCATCCTACGTGGTGAATCAATGGCCAATTAAAGGAGCTGAATGGGAACTGTTGGAAGACAGTTCGTTGTGGTAGTTCTAAGAGGAAGCTCGACAGATAGGAATGACATGAATATAGTCTGGAGTTGCAAACTGTGTTTGGTTCGATGGATCGACGAATTGTTGTGTGATTGTATGATCAGTGGATGAATTCTATTATGTGAAGACTGTAACGTGAATGTTTTGTATCAAGGTCGTTCCTGGTGAATGCTACTGTAAATTGACATTAGAAAGATAAGTTAGAACTTTGTTTGTAATCTTTATTATTGTAATACAAAGTGACTTCTCTTGGTGTGGTGGGTTTTTCTCCCGTAAGGGTTTTCCCACGTATATCTAGTGTTCATACGTGCTTGTCTATTTCTCTAGTTCAATAATCTCTTTCATGTGCATCTTAATTGGACTGTAATTGTAAAATTTAAAAGGTATCTTTGCATTCTTCCCTGAGTTTTTGACGTTAGGAGAGTTGCTTCCACATCTAGCTTTCCTTACAAGTGGTATCAGAGCCTATCCAGTTGTGTTATCCTTGTGGGTACGTTGGGTTTTTTGTGTCAATTTCTATTCAGTGGGAGTCTTGTAGAAGTTTGTCGCTCTAATTACGCATTGAGATGGCTACCACGCCGAAAGATTGAAATAGAGAAGTTCAATGGCAGCAATTTTGAGTTGTGGAAACTTAAGATGAGGATTCATTAGTGATCATGATCTTTGATTGCCTGTTCCGAGTGAAACCTACAGTACGAAGCAAGAAGATTGGGACCTTGTAGATAGAAAGCTCCAAGGGGCTAATAAGGCTCTATTTGGCGCATCGTTTTCCTCAATGTGCATGAAGAGAAGACCCGCATCTTCCTTGTGGAAGAGTCCGGAATCTATTTATCGTGGGAAGTCCTTGGTGAATAAACTGTTCCTGAGGAAGAAGTTATACACTTTGAGAATACAGGGAGGGTCAGTTGCTGATCATTTGAATGCATTTAATATGCTGATTGCATAGTTAACATATGTTGGTGTGAAGATTGATGAAGAGGATCATTGTATGCTGATATTGTGTTCTTTGCCAGATTCATTGGATCACCTTGTGATGGCTATTGGGAGTACAACATCCAGTTTCAAGATGGAAGATGATGTTGCTTCTTTGTTATCAGAAAAAAAGAGAAGGAAATCTTCTGAGATGGCGAAGGAGGCCTTGGCTGTTAGAGGAAGGTCGAAAGAGAAAGGCAAGAAGGACAAGAAATCTAAATTGAAATAAGAGGGGAGATCAAAGTATCTTGGCAAGAAGTCCAAGGTGAAGTGCTGGAACTGTGGGCAACCTGATCATGTCCGAAAGAATTGTAAAGAGGAGGAGAAGAAGAAGAAGTATTCTTCTGACAATGATTCTTCTCATAGTGATGTAGACGCCTTCATTGCAGCCTTGGCTATGCAAACATCAAATGATGTCTCGCTGATTGATTCTGGAGCATCTTTCCACATGACATCTCATAGAGACTGGTTCACGTAGTATGAAGAATACAATGGTGGAAAGGTGTACTTGGTAAGTGATTCAACTTTGGAAATTGTTGGTTGTGGAAGAGTCAAAATCTAATTCCCTGATGGCAGAGTGAAGGGAATCAATAATGTAATGCATATACCGT